>CAUYQV010173776.1:0-18992 GCA_963574575.1 Galagoides demidoff | reverse complement strand
CAGAAAGAAAAATGTTTAGGGCTTGGCCACTGAAAGTCAGTATCTAATACACACTTACATACCAAAGGGCTATGTTCTATAATATAGTACATATGAAAAAAAATGCACTGACTGAAATTCAAAAAATAATCATTTCAGTTCCCATTCAGCATTCAGTTGATAACTGTATTTCTGATCAAATCTTTTTTTTTTTTTTTGAGACAGAGCCTCAAGCTAACCCCCTGGGTAGAGTGCCATGGCATCACAGCTCATAGCAACCTCCAACTCCTGGGCTCAAGTGAGTCTCCTGCCTCAGCCTCCCAAGTAGCTGGGACCACAGGCGCCCGCCACAGCGCCCGGCCATTTTTTGGTTGCAGCCGTCATTGTTGTTTGGTGGGCCCAGGCTGGGGATTCGAACCCGCCACCTTAGGTGTACGTGGCTGGCGCCTTAGCCAATTGAGCCACAGGCACTGAGCCAGGAATAGTGTACATTATTTCATGCAATTGCTGAATAAAATGGTAAGTACATTTAAAATTTTAACTTATATATTAAGTTCTAAAGAGTATGTGAGAGTGCTTATTTTAGGCAAATATTCTGTTGTCTCTGAGTATCCTCCTTTACAGCTGGATAAAGGTGTAGAACTTATCAAGGTTGGCAGAATAGGTAAATTAAGGATAAAAACTTGGGATGCAACAGAAGTGTTATTTTATACAGGGTCCCAACAGGGAACAGAAGATGCACTCAAATTAAGATTATTTATGGAAGAATCACTTACAAAGATGTAGGTAGAGATAGGAGAAATCCAGGAGATAGTGCAATAACCTGGAGCTAGTAAATCATGGCTAAACTATTACCATCCCTAAGCTATGACAGAGAGAGAGGAGGGGGATGATGTTGACCCTCCAGAGGAGGCATAGAGAGAAGCTCACCAGGAAAGAAGCAGCAGTCTTAGGTGGAGGCCCAGGCGTGTATGGGGTGCCCTTTTTCTCAATGTCCTTGGAACTTCCTGTGGGTTAAACCAAGCCGAAGCCAGAACATTTGCTCTCTAATGGACCAGTCAACTTCACAAGGTGAAGAGGAAGGTTAAAAAGTATAAAGAATAGATCTGAAGGGTCAAAGACTTCAAATGATCCCAACCAGACATCATTACTACCATCACTTTGATTTTAGGAATGGCCCACTCCAACCCAGATAAAGACCCATGCAAGATCTTTGTCTCTTAGAACAAAGTCTATAATTTCTTTTGGTAAAATAGTTAATTTGTCCATTATCTAATTATACTATTTTGTAAGCTGTCTGAGGGGAAAGACCATGTCTAAATTAGTTATCACAGCTTCCACAGAACCCAGAACAGTGCCTGACACAACTGAATTTCTTAATTCATATGTATTAATAAATAAATGAATAAATGTATAAATAAATAAATAAAAGTATATGGCAAATACATATCTCAACTTGATATTTTATATTGCTATTTAAACCTACTTGTTCATCCTGAACAAATTATTCAGTGCTGTTGCTATGACACAAATCATGGGAAATCTCCTTCCAGAGAGTGGCTGCTTCTAGTGCCTTTATGAGATCTCAACCCTAAGAGATCTAAAGTCAGACATAGCTCTGCTCTTTTATTGGACTCTTCCATATGGTGAGTTCCAGGTATTTGGGTTTTACCCACATAGGAAAATAAGCAATGAGAAGAATTCCTGATATTTAAACGGCATTCTATGCTATGGGAGGTTTCCATTAATACCCTCTACCAAATTTTCTGAGCCCTACTTTGAGAGTCTCAGACATCTGTATATCCTGTGATCTTCTTTGGTACACTACTCTTCTTTTGTTCATGTAAATGGAGGTTATTGTTCTAGGAAGCCTTTTCTGTATTTGGTTGACATTCATTCCATAAAAGCAATGATCACATTCAATTGTATTTTTGCCTTAAATGACGGTGTTAAATATAAACTTGTGTTGTCTAGATGCCGATGGGGGTTAGATTCTGTCTTTTGCATCATGGTATTCACAACCACAGAGTCTGACACACAATAAAGATTCAGTGAGTAGAAGTTGAATTTATTCAGGAGTTCAACATCCTTTGAACATTTTCTCTGCTATGCTGCTACATCCCTACACTACTGAGATGCAATAAGAAGCCGATTCTCTCTGTTTTCAGCTGTTGAACAGAAAGCATGAAAATCAGCATGGTAAGATAGAATAAACCAGGGCTTTGATACGAGACTGACCCCAACCTCACATCACAGCTTTGCCATTTCTAGCTCAATAACCTTGAGCTTTATCCAACTTCTTGAGGTTGCTGGGAGAATGTAATGAGATTATACACACAGTAAATTTGCTGACACTTGACAAAATACTAGCTTCCCTTCCTCTATCACTGTCCCCTTAAAAATATCAAAAATTGTACTATGGTTAAAGTCAAAGGATGGGCCAGTGGATTTAAATGGGTGTTTTAAGGAGCTTCTTGTAATTTTAGAAAAAGGGCAGGAGATAATGGTAACCAACAGCATTCTTTTAAACTTTCTTATCTGTGGAATGTGGAAATTTAATCTTTGTACTACGTGATGTTTCTTTGCTTTTCTCAAGCAAAGTAAAAAAAAAAATAAATAAACCAACTGAGCAAAACACATGAGTCTATTTATATGTGTTCACCCGTTTTCTATATAAAATGACATTTGAATTTGCCTCAGGAATTGAACCAACAGATGTGGTATCTATATGGTAATGTAATACCTGAACCTCGCATCCTCATCCATTTGTGAAGTCTTGTCTTTGGTGTAATCTTCAATAATTTATCCATGAGCTAACCTGTCCACACCAATTACTCAACACCCCTGAAGGAGAGAGCTAGTTCAGTTCCCAAACTCATCATTTCTGCCTATCTCACCAGCCCACCCTTCCAGTGCCTCTCCTCCAAATTTCTCACTTGGCTCCTGGCACCTTTACCTTCTTTGAGTTCTTTGCCACTGTACATGACCACCTAATTATTATTATTCATAAAACTCACTGTAAGTGATTGAGTATATATATATATATATATAATAGTAACCATCTTAGTACCACCATTAAATGACATCCCCAAATTCTTTTCCTACAGGATCAGGGTCCACAGTCCATAGTATGTGCACTCCTGCTCAGGCTCAAAAGCCCCATCTCGCACCATGCTCTCCCTCGAGTCTTCACTCTAGCCATGTAGGATCTTCTTTGGGATGCATTAAGGCTTTCCCTTTTATTCTGGAACATCTTCTTCCTTTAGTTCCTCATGTTCCCACTCTCAATCCCACCCACATTGCCAAGGTCAATTCATTTCTACTCATGATGCAGTTTTCAATTTGAAACACCTGCCTGTCCAGAAGCCCTTCCATTCACTCAACCGGTTAGATCATCCAGCACACACTGCACTGCCCAGTGCTCACATAACTGCCTGACTTCCTCCAGGAGACTGCGAGCCCTAAGAGGGAAGGAACTATGTCTGCCTGATTTCTTATTGTATACCAGTATCTGGCATAGTGCATTGCCCATAAAAGATGCTCAATAAATAATTCTGGATCAAAAGTCTAAGCTGTGACATGAGGAAATTTGGTGGAGAAAGGTATTAGTTTCTTTTTGCTGCTGTAACAAATTACCACATGCTCACTTAATATTTTAAAAGAATATGAAGGTGTTATTTCACAGTTTAGGAGGTCAGAAATGTGTCTCTTTAGGCTAAAATCAAGGTGTTAGTGAAGCTATATTTGTCCTGGAGGCTCTGGGGGATATTCCATTTCCTTACCTTTTTCAGCTTCTAAAATCCTTGTCATGCATTCCTTTTCTCCATGTTCAAAGGTAAAAACATGGAGCCAAGCTGCTTTTATGGTGCTGTGTCCCCATCTTGCTCTTCTTCCTCTCTCTTCTACTTATAAGGACTTTTGTGATTATACTGGGTTCACTGGACAATCCAGGATAATCTCTCTTTTAAGAGAAGCTTATTTAAACTTATTTAAGTTATTACTTTAATTCCATCTGAATTCTTAATTCTACTTTGCATGTAACCTAACACACACACAGGTTCTAGAAATTAGGGCATGAACTGTCATTCTGCTTATCACAAGAATGTTACTTTTTTGCTCAAGCTTATATGATTAAAGTAGAGGGTGAGGTTAGTGGACCGCTAAGAAATCTTATATCTGTAGCCCAGGTAGTCCAGATAATATGAAATTATTACTCCTTTCTTCAAGGTAAGCCATGTTGTCTATAACTCCAAGTCATAAGCCATAATACATAGGGTAGTAAAAAGCAGTTTCCAACCACAATAATGACATCATGACTGAGATTGGATTCTTAAACTAGCTATCAATTTATGTTTGTTTTTGATGACCTAGCATGGCCATGATGTCAAGACCAGACATTATTGAGAGAGAAAAAGATTTTCTCAATTCCTTAGTATCTCATTGGTACATCAAGGTAGCAAATTGAAAATTTATCTTTATTTTAAACCATGAAAAGAGAAATCCAGGATATGATGCAAGGATATATTTATTATAAGGGAAAGGGTAAAAGCCCACCCACTCTTGTTCCCTGGTGCACAGGAAGACAAGGGAAAGGTAAGTGAGAAGCATATCATAAAGTAGGTACCCTGGGCCCTCCTCTCTGTTGAAATCTTTAAGATGTACATTCAAGGCTTTGAGCAAAGAAAGTATAAGGAAAGGAGCACTTACAGGGATGGCTGGGCAGGCTTAAGGTACCAGCTAGAGACAGGGAAACATCCACAGCTATCAACAGAAGGGAAGACTCAGGAGTTCTGGCTGTGGGTGTAGGAAAGGATCACTAACATGGCTGTAGCTCCCCAGGGTGCGTGTAGTGGGAATACCTCAATCTGCCCCACCCCTCCATCTCCAACTGGTGCTGTTTTTCTATTTGGCAAACTCAACTGGAATCCACAGGTCAAGTAAGACTATGATAAGATCTTAAGAGGAAAGTCCTGTAGGAAAAAAGAACAAAACACGTGAAGAATAACGAACACAGAGTGAGTCCTCAACATAGGGGACTGTGCATGGACACAGACGGAGTAAAACTTCTTATTCCCTTTGGCACCAAGGTAAAGGAACACACAAGCTCTTGTCTAAGGGTCCATTTCTGGGGAACTTGACCCAAGAGGTGGAGCTGAGTCAGTAATCTACATCTGTCTTGCTTCAAAGCCTGTGCTCTATCTACCACCTCATGCTGGCTTTGGGGTTAGATATTCTTGAAGAAGCATTTTCTTACTTTTTTTCCCTGATATGTTCCGCAAATGATTTAGTAACATTTAATTCTGGATGAAAACCTTACCTGAAGGTCTTTTAAAAAAAATATTTCATTCAGTATATCAGTTTAATGGCAAAACACTATTGGAATGCATTTTAAATATTTATATGAAGTGGACATAAACAAAGATTTACTCCCTAATAAATTGCTAAGTGCCGAGTAGTTTGAAATCTTAGGTTTTCTAAACTGCACTTCCTGCATTCAAATTCTCACCTTGGCCCTTAAAACAATATGACCCTGTTATACTGCTTGAATTATTTGTACCTTGTTTTTATGCTTATATAAAGGTGGATTAAATAACTTACCCATAAAATTATTAGCAGAATTAAATTTCTTTTTCTTTTCTTTTCTTTTTTGAGACAGGGTCTCACTATGTCACTCTCTGTAGAATGCTGTGACGTCACAGCTCACAGCAACCTTAAACTCTTGGGCTTAAGTGATTCTCTAACCTCCTGAGTAGCTGGGACTATAGGCACCTGCCAAAACACCTGGCTATTTTTTGGTTGCAGTTGTCATTGTTATTTAGTTGGCCCAGGCTGGGCTTGAACTCGCCAGCCTCAGTGTATGTGGCCAGCGCCCTACCCACTGACCCACGGATGCCACCAGAATTAAATTTCTTAATATACCTAAAGTACTGAGGAGATGCCTGACCTATATTAAAAATTAAGGACTAAATAAATGTTATTATTACATAGCCTAGCAAAAATATCTTTTATGTAACAAACCTTTAGTGAATACCTGATTTATGGAAAGACCTAGAAGAAAGGATTTCTGTACATAGGGAACACCAGAATTTAGCAGGAAAAGTAATATGTCGATATACAGGATGACTGTAAAGTTTGTGTGCAATTTAAAATTGTTTACTATTTAGATTTAAAATATTTTACTATTTAAATTGCACGTGAAATTTATGGCCACCCTGCATAGAAACACATGGTAAGGCGTAAGGAACAATAAAGGTTTGGTTTATATCAACCATCTTAATTTACTGAGGTCATCACAAAATTCAGACTAGCCATATATAGAATGGGAAATGACACAGGGCGGGGAGGAGGGGAAGTATTTTTTAAGTGATGCCTCCAGCATTAGAGATTAACACAGCAATTGTGCTTTGTTTATCATTGACTATGCTGTCAATTTTTGTTTCTTTAAGGTTTTATTGAAATTATTCACTTTTACCAACCAACTCTGGTTTGGGGGAACTTGCCCTTAGTAGCAGCCCAGAGACATGAATTCCAGTGCTGGTGCCACCATCCTCTGCCTTTGTAACACTAGATGGTCCTCTCTGACCATAGATGCTTCATTGGTAAAGCAAACCCTACCAATCTCCTTCAAGAGGACCTGTTATGCTAAATAGTTGGAGTTAGAGTTTAGAAACACTTGATTTTAAATCCTCGCTCTGTCACATACTAGCTGGGCAGGCTTGGCTAAGTGATTGACCTGTTTTAATCTTACTCAGTCTCTTCATCTGTGTAATGGAAATAATTACGCCTATCACCTAAGATTGTGATGAGGATTACTTGAGATTGTGTAGATTGTGTAGATTTACCAAGCCCATAAATCAATAAACTCATTTTATTAACTATTCCTTTTACAACAGCATGGGTAGAAATGTTTTCCAGTAATCAAATGAGGAAGCGATCTTGCCTCCAAAATTTATAATAAAGAGTCGCCACCGAGAGCAACCATATGTATTTGTATTTGTCTCCCTGGCTCAGCCAGCTGATTTGAAGTTTTGAAATGTTAGAGTTCAGGCAGGCAATATGGAAAGACAAAACACCACCCCAAATTGTGCCTGTGACATATGCAGAAAGCAGATAAGACTTATCACTTGCAATTTGAAAGGGAAGATTTATTAAACTCGATAAGGATCTAGAATTTATGATGAATCCTATTTCTGTTTCTTATTCAACCACTTTTATGCTTTTAATAATTCACACCTCTAAAGTTACATGGGCTATTTAACTCTATTTCATCACACAGTCTTTACCTCCAGAAGACACATAAAAGACTGCAAGGACTTGCAGACACCCAGAAACAATAGTAGGAAGACAGAGAATTTGCCTAAAAATTGAAGCTGAGTCAAATGGGAAAAGTTTTTGTAACCAAGAGCAACCAGACAGCGTCTATTGTGACATTGCCACATAAGAGACCCTGTTATAATACTAAAGCCACCAGTATCCAAAACTGTAGAGTTTTGCCAAAAACACACATGAAAAATCATTTCCTGTCTGTCACTGAACTACCAAGTTGCTATAATATTATGTCTCTGGTGTGACTTTCAATACAGATAAACAATTTTGCTTTCTTTTCAAAGATAGCACTACCAACAGTAAATTCCAGACTCAAAATCTAGCTTTTTTTTTCTTTCATAGTTTTAAAATGTAATGTTCTTTTCATAGTTAGTCTGTGTGTTTACATATGAATATGGATGTATATGTATGCACGTATACACACATGTGTTAAATGGAAAATTGGAGGACATGGAAATTCTAGACCATTAAAGCTAGAAGAAAGATCAATGGTGAGTTAGTTAAACCTTCTGCTTTAATAGATGAAAATATTGAGTCCAAGAGCTTACTGAAGGTCTCACAATTAGAAGCAGGACTTGGACTACCAGATCTTTTTCTTTCTATTTCTTTTTGACTTTTTCATCATATGATGCTCGGGGTAGAAAAAAATATATTAAAAAAGAAAAAGCAACAAGAAAGAAACCATTTAAAATAAAAATAAAACCACTACAAAACAGACAGACAATAATACCTGAATGCAAAGGAGATATATTTACTATTTTGTATGTTTGAAACATCACAGCTAGGGAGACCACATGTCACAGGCTGTCAAGAATAGTTCTGGGTTGCACCTGTTGTGCTGTTGTAATAATCAACAGGCCCCCGATGCATTCTCAAAAATGTGCTGGTTTGGAACCTAATTTATGTGTTTACTCTAATTAAAGCATAGGTTTTATGTTGAATGTCAAGATTCACATTTTACTTGCAAAGAATGTGAAAATATGTTCTAAGAGTTGGCCTCTGATAAGGAAATATACAAAAATTGTCACAGGATTTGGAGATTAAGAAAGGGGGTAGGTGATACTATGCACTTGAAAATGAGCAAGAGTACATAGTGTGAATGAAGAAGAGCTAGCCCTCACCCCCCAAACCCAGGAGGGATGGGTAGCTTTGCAAGGTATCTTCAGTGGAATTGTGGTTCTGTTTTTGCTTTTTTTTAACAAAGAAAATGAAAGTACATGAGAGAGTAATAAGGCCATGTTGTAATTAAAAAAACACAGCCGGGAGTTGTCTCAAGTTCTTGTCTTAGCAAAGTGTGCTCTGTTTCTCTTAGGTTTGTAGTTTCTATCATCTATAAAATTAAGAGAAGGAGTTAGACAATCTCTGTCTTTCCAGCTCCAATTTTAGACTCCCACAGACTTGCTAATGAATTTCCTCAATTTTATCTTTTCCTGGAGAAATGTATTACCTATTTATCCCCAAATTAGTCCCAATTTCTCAATGATGAAAGAATTTTCTCAAAAATTTCAGAAGGTAAGAGCAGTAGGTAATACAAAGAATGTCTCCTCATAGAATTGGCCTCTGGCATTAATATGAACAACATAAAGTTGGAACCAAGAGGGTCCATCTCACTACTTCAGTGTCCCAGTTGGGACAAAGTCACTTTCAAATCTTTTGTTCTATTTTATCAGCTCAATGGCAAGGTAAGCCTCTGCCTGTGGGCATGGAATGGATAAAATGTGGCATGGCCAATCGGTTCAACTCTGCTTTCTCTCCAGTTAGTTCAGACCATGGAACAGCAACTCATGTTGACAACACAGAAGCTGAAACAATGGCATTAGATATGCTATAACTGTGTTTGATGGCACGGATAGACCTTGCTTCATTGTTTTAGCCTGGATAGCTGAATTTTAATGAGAAGTCCAAAGGTCAATTACTTTTTCACCGCATGTGTACAGAGAGAGAACTGATAGCTAGGGAAGGTTGATTGTATTATTCTTTCTGCACACACAGCAAATTGGTTTTCTATTTATAGAGAATGTTTTTTAATTAGTGCTTGAATTGTGCATTCAAATTGGGAGTCTATAAATAGTTAACAGATGTGATATTTTATACCTTAAAATTCAAAACTTTTTTCCCCCCTTATTTGATGAATTCCAACCCATAGCTCTCTGTTTACATGTTTGCTATTTCGGTTCTGTGTAATTCTAGAAATAACTAGTTTCAGACAGTTATGGTTTAGTGAACGCAGGGAATTGCTTTAGCTAAAATTATTGTAGCTTGTTTCTGAAACTCCTACAGAATAAATCTACAGTCTTTGGAAAAGCAGAAGTTATTTCCAATGACACATACTATTTGCTGAAAATTTACGGTAGATTGACTCATGCATCTTTGCATTGTACTTAGATTAAAATACTATAGCTTTAGTTGAGAGGTAGATGTGTCAGTGGCTTCTCTGTGGCTTAACATTTGTTTTGATAGGACAGAGAAAGTTTACCTAATTATAGGAGGCTCATTATTGGTTCTGAAGGAGGAAAAAAGTCATCTCAACATTGATTTCTTCTGGAAATGAATCATGCCGTTGTATAACTTTGAGCCCTGCTGTCTGTCTCCATCTGTGATCTTTTTTTTTCTCTTTTAGTTAATGTGAAGTTTGTCATTTCAAATAATGTCTGATGTCTGGCTCTAGGCTATTTGTAGATTTATCCTACTCAACATGTGTCACTCATCTTTGTTTAGAATCTGCAACCTTCGTCCTAGCAACCTCCTTTTGTTTTATTCTTGCTTCTGCTTCATTGGTGGCTCTGTACAGATTATAATGGGCTCTTGCTGTAAGCCCATGATTAATGGTGGGTATCATAAGTCCATAGTTGTATAGTAAATTGAAATCCTTGACATGAATTTATCATCCAGATAAATATTGGCTGCATCTTATTTCAGCAGATAACTTTGCCCATATTTTATCCTGGCCAACTCATCCTTTCAGTAGCGCCTCTTAAAGAAACAACAGAAAGTTCAAATGTTTCACCCCACACAGTTGCTGTGTAAGTAGAAGCTGGAGACATCAGAATTCTTCCAACTATGAAAAACAGATACCTTGGATCTCCAAAAGATTATATTCTTCTTCTTAGTCTTTCATGTTTTTTATGAGATACTTTGTTTACCTGCTTGCAAACAAACAAACCAAAAAAAAAATGGATTCCACTATGGTGTTATCAGCAGGCCCTTGAATACACAAAAATACACAAGGTATTTGTGAATACCTTGAACCACAAAATTCCCACCTCACCTTTAGACCTGCTAAGAAGTCAACCAGCATGAATTTTCATATTAAGAACTCAGCTAAGAATGTGATGAGACCTTGGAAACAGCCAACCTCGGGAACTCCCTAAATACCGACTTAATGCTCCTAAGTAATTCATCACTCCCCATTTGAATTCTACTCACAACATATTTTTTTGGAATATAAACCAACAGATGTTAATGGGTGCCATCTCCAAATAATGTATCACAATCACCGAGGAGCAGGCACCTTCCAATGAAAGAGTATTTGTACAGCATACAAGGTAAACAATTTGGGTGCATCTGAGCCTTGGTGAAATTGGTTTACCACTTTGGCTCTCTTGCCACATGGGTAATAGATCAGGCAGCCAGAAAATCATGGATTTATTTCAACTGTGGAAGTTCAGGGCGCTATTCCAAGCCAAAAGTGTGGCCCTGGCCAGCTGTCTCAAGCCTCTATGTGTACTCAGTAACCAATAGTATGTTACAACATATGCTGTGTCAAATGTAGCCATTAGCCTTCCAGCCCAAGTTACTGGAGACTTTACTGCACTCAGTGCGCCAGTGAGGATGCTTCAGCTGGATTATTGGGCTCCGGCTGTAGAACTACAAAAAGCTTAACAATCAAAATGAAATTTGACTTCTCAGTTTCAGGCTCCTGATAGTAGAATATCCATTTTTATCTCTTTCTAGAACTAACCTATAGATGTAATAGGCAAATGCAGGTTTCTCAGACCCTTTTCCCATCAGTTGGAATGATGATAAGTTTTATCTCTGAAAAATGTTTATGGGCAAAAGGAGAATGTGTTTATTATTTTAAGCATAGACTCCTCCAAAGTACTGGTTCATTTTTCTGTACTAATGCTCTTTAGTTCTCTGCATTTTACTGTAAAGAAAAATGAAAACCTAACAGGATAAAATGAATAGCTTTGAGAGTTTAATTTCAAAGTTATCATGCCAATTATAGTAAAAAAACAATAAAAACACAACACTCAGCAATAATGCAAATAAATGGGAAGTCCAATTTCCCTTCTTTTATTAAAGACAGAGAAATATCAGGAAAACAAGCTTATATCATGGATGTTAGAATGACAAGCCTTCAGGTATTTTCAGCAATCTCAGTGAGGGCAATAGGCTTACAAAGTGTGTAAGGGCCACTTTATTTGAGGATGATAGAACATTAGGATCCCTCAAAGCACAAAAATTTGAGGATCCGTACGTGGCTGGAATCTGGGTTCCATATTTCTGATATCTACAATATGAAGAATTATGTTTGAGTTCTAGTGAGTAATAGTTCTTAAGAGGGGCTTTGCAGTCAACAATGGGAGTTTAGACCCTGACTTCACTACCTTCCTCCAACACTGAAGTCAGTTACATCCTTCTAAAACCAGTTACCTATTTCTAAAGTGCAGATAACACCAGCTTCTCAGTATTGCAGGTGATAAAAAATGATATGAGTCTAGCATTATGGCTTGCACACTGCCAAACTTACAAAATGACCTCTATTCTTTCCTGTAGTCTTGATTTAGTTAATCAACTTGAAGTAGTTTCCAATAGTCCCCCTGTTATCCACAGGAGATACTTTCCAAGATTCCAAGTGGCTACATGAAACTGCAAATAGTACTGAACCCTATATATACCATTTGGTCCTGATATATACATATCTATGATAAAGTTTATAAATTAGGTGAGGTAATTTATAGTAAAATAGAATAATTAGAACAATGTGCTCATATCAATGCTCTTACCCCTTGGGGCCATTTTGAAATGAAATAAGGGTTGCTCAAACATAGACCCTGCAATACCATGGCAATCTGTCTAACCCTGGAAATAATTACCATGTAACTAATGTAGAGTAGAGAGAGTGGAGACAGTAGACAGCATGGGGATTAATGTCCAGATGAGACAGAGGGGATGGCATGAGATTTCATCATGATACTCAGAACCCAATTTAAAACTTGAATTGTTTATTTATAGAACTTTCCATTTAATATTTTCAGACCACAGTTGACTATACATAGCTGAAACTCTTAAAAACAAAGTGCAGATTAGAAGGGGCTACTGTCTTTTAAGAACACAACTTCTGAATATAATTATTCATTGGGGAACTCTTCCATATCATATTACATATTAAACACTAATCACCTAACAATATTTGTATTTTAAAAGATATGTGATGCAGGCCTGGCACCCGTAACACAGTGGTTATGACACCAACCACATACGCCAAGGCTAGTGGGTTTGAAGCCAGCCTGGGCCAGCTAAACAACAATGAGAACTGCAACAAAAAATAGCCAGATGTTGTGGCGGGCACATGTAGTCCCAGCTACGTAGGAGGCTGAGGCAAGAGAATCATTTAAGGTGAAGAATTTGAGGTTGCTGTGAGCTGTGATTCCACTGCACTCTACCAAGTGCAACATAGTGAGACTGTCTCAAAATAAATAAATAAGTAAATACGTGATGCATACGGAAAACTTGTAACAGACAAGGAGTCACACCACAGACCTGGGATTGGTTTGAAAAATCGGACACAAAACCAATATTGAGTTGAGCTCAGTAGCATGATCCAGAACATACCTGCCTATGTATCCTTAAGACAGCCAGAATTACCCACAGAATCTTGCTGGAAATCCCTAGATTTTAGTTTCTATTTTCTATGATGTATTCTTACCTCTAGAATTAACATTGAAAAACTTTTTTGCAACAAAACGCTAATTTATAGACAAAACTGTTCCTTTAGGTTGAATAAAAATTGTGCAATGTCCTTGTAAGTTTTTGGATTCTTTGACATAAAAAGTAATTGTATGAGTAAAGACTTAAGTATCTGTGCATGTTAGTAAGTAGAAATCTTAGTCATGTATGAGAAATTAGAAAATGAAGGATATTTTCTTGATGACTAAGTTTAGACCTTCCCAAAAGCATTTCTGGAAAATATGTTTTGAGAATCATATATGATGTAAGTGACCAAGATCCATGATATAAAGTCTCTAAAATATAAACAGACCATTAAAAAGGGACATATTATTTATTAATCCCCTGCTTCCCAGCAGAGCTGAAATAAATATTTATCTCCATACAGCAGAAAATATTTTCCCAGGAATGGGTTATAGTCTGTGTTTTATCAGTTCAATGAAGGCCTGATAGCCTCTCTGAACTCCTCTGTGCTGGATGTCAAACAAATACAGTAGGTCAACTGCATACTGTTCAGTCTATGTGGAAACCCTGCTTATTGAGGCTTCTCAGAAGCCAGGGGTAAAGGAAAAATGGGAAGTTGCACTTACCCTGAAGAACACTGATCCCTGACCTCTGTGTTATCACAGGAAGAGAGGCAAGGATGCTTTTTAGTAACTTAACCTTTATCTGCCTTTTTCTTAGCAACCCATGTACAATGAACCTTTATTTGACCTATCTCCACAAAAGGAACATGGGCCTCAGTCTCCATATTTGAAAAATGGAGAGCCAAGATGTAGAACAAGTAGATAATCACCCTAGAAGCATGATTTTAGATGGAATTGAAAGTTGGCCCAATGCCTTTAAAAGGTCAGGTCACGACTACTATTTAACATAATTTCCATTAAACATATTCGATTAAATAAATCATCTCTTGGTCCTACAAAGCATAAACCAATTTAAAGGGATCATGTATTTGAGCTGACTACCAAGAACCAAAAATGCATTGTCTAAAAAAGTACTATTGAGTATAAATTTCCCCTGTGTACTGCCAAAAGCATCAAAGAATCTTCCAGTTATAAATCTGAACATGCATTCTCTTCACAGAGTTGACAAGTTACCAAATCCTATTAACTCTTTCTTTAAAATATGTTGGCCATTTTTTTATTTCTCATTTTCTAATTTTTGGGATCTTATCCACTCCAGTGGCTTTCATTGATATGTAGATGACACTCTAGGCTATACCTCTGGGTGGTATTTCTTTTGAGCTACTAGATAGCGCTCTTTGAATATTCCAGAAAAATGTTGAGCTCAACATATCTAAAATGCAATTTTTCATCTTCTCCTCACCATTTGCATTTTTTTCTTGGCTTCTATAAATGGCACCACATTCAATTGTTCAAGGCAGGACCTGGGAATCACCCTGATTCTCCCCTCTCCCTTACCTTCCATTTCCAGAGAAATATTAAGTCTTATCACTTCCACTTTCATTAATACCTCTTGAATCTACTTGCTTCCCTAGAACCCCACTGTCACTGGTAATGTCCAGGGGACTTTATTGATAAAGTCAGGCACTACAGGTTGCTTACCCAGTATCCATTCTTGCTTCCCAAACCATGATTTACTTAATTAAAATATTTAATCTCTTTGTCTTCCTTGCTGCTAGCACAGAACATAATTCTGGCCAGTGAAACATAAGTAGATTTCACTACAGAAAATTTCCCAGAAGATTCTTTAAGATGTTGATTAACTTAGCTGTCTTGCTTTCTCAAGCCCTTGATCCATAACTTTTCCCTTCATCTTTCCACATGGTTGGTGCAGCGTCCAAAACTGCAGCGCCCTCTTATGACTATGAGGAGTAAAGCCAGATGCAAACAATGAAGCTGGAAAGTAGAATTCTGGTGAAAGCATGGGGCTACTCTGTTAAGATTCTCTTATTTCTTATTATCTGAAAAACACAAACACAAACAAAAACCAATAAATAAACAAAACACTTCTCACTAAGCCAACAAGCCACCATTGTTGGGTTTCTATTAATATTAGATAAAGACAATGAAGTTCTACCTCTGACACATCCCCCGTATTCTGCTTTCCACTTCTATTAGTGAAATCTTCTCTCTCTTAAAATCCTTCATGGGCTGCCATTTCCCCCAGGGTATTTTTCAAACTCCTAAGCAACATGTCAAAGCCTTTCAGGATCTGGTCCTCACCCATGGCTCCAGCTTCAGTGAACTACTTCTAGTTTCTCACGCACATTATTGTACCTCTCAACTAACAATTTGCATATGTATACTCTTCTATATATAATATCTTCCTTTCATTCTTCTCCACTCTGCTGGGATAGCTCTGACAGGTTTTGTAAAATCCTGCTTAGGAAACATCTTCTGAAGGAAACCTTCCCTGATCCGCCACGCCTTGGTCAGGTGCCTCTCCTCTGGGTCCCCATGACAACTATATGGCCGGGATTTATCCCCAGTAGAATATTTCCCACAAAATGGCATCTATTTTTATATTTCTGTGTCCCCTCAAGTAGGTGGAAAATGATATCTCTTAAGTACCTCATTTACTGTTAAAAATTCAGAGCCCATCCCAATGTCGGACAAATAATATTATATAGTTGTTAAAGGAGTAAGTGAATGAGTAAATTTTCATTATGCATATCAATCAAGCACAAAATTCCATCATTATGTGACGGTGTAATTATTCATTCTAATGTATCCAATATTGTTCAAGACATTACTTTATATAATTAATCACAGAAAAACAATAAAGAAAATCAAGAACTTGCCTCTAGCTCCATTAGGAGAGGGTATTGATTCCTCAGTAAGTAAAAAAAAAAAAAAGTTTAGAGACACCTGTGCTGTTTAATATAATTACTTTTTGTAATTCACTTTATTAGTAGGTCTATTGAAATAATAAAATTTAGTTGTATCTACACTGTTTTCAGGTTGTTCTCTAGCCATTTCTTTGACTACAAAAGCCCCACCTACACAACCTAAAGACATTTCATCAGGGCACACAGAACTGGAAACAATCTTAAGCTTGCTGACTTACTGAACCTACAAGGACTTCTCTCTAAAACAGAGGTAAAGCACAGTTTGTTTAATTGACTACTTTCAGGTTTATAAACACTACTTGAAAAGTATAAACATTGCAAGAGTTTTGAAATGCAATTTCCATGATAGGTTTTCTTATTTCTAGTTTTATGGAGGTATGAATTATATATCATTCAATTAACCACTTGTAAGTGAAGAGCTAGAGTTTTTAGTGCATTTATATGTAGTGCAGTCATCACTATAATCCAGCCATTATAATACAGCCATCACCTCCAAAAGTTCCATTGTGTCCATTTGCAGCCAATCCTGCTCCCACCCTCTGCCCCAGACAACCACATATCTGCTATCTATGTGTACAGTGTTGCCTTTTCTAGAAATTCCGTATAAAGGAATCATATAGGATTATCATTTGTGTCTGTTTTTGACTCAGTATAATTTAGAGCGGAGCTGTCCTCCGTGTGTCAGTAGTTTGTTCCTTTTATTGTTGAACTATATTCCATTGCATGGATACAACACATTCTGTTTATACACTCACTGCTTGATGTATGTTTACCTTTTATTCCATTTTTAATTATTACGAACGATGCTTTTGAGAAAATTTATGTATTCATGGGAACATGTTTTTATTTCTCTCAGGTAGATATCTAGGAGTTTAATTATTGAATTATGCTTTGAGTATATACTTAAATTTTTAAGGAGTTGCAAAACTGTTTTCCAAAGTGATTGTACCATTTTAAATCCCTACCAAGAATGAATAAGGGCCTCAGGCATGGTGGCTCATGCCTGTAATCCTAACACTCTGGGAGGCTGAGGCGGGTGGATTGCTAGACTCACGCGTTCAAGACCAGCCTGAGCAAAAGGGAGACCCTGTCTCTACTAAAAATAGAAAAAACTGAGGCAAGAGAATTTCTTGAGAAATATTCCAGAAATTAGAAGGTTAGTCCAAAAGATAAACATACTCATGATACGTAGTCCTGAAAGAGACGTCGAGAGAAAGAGAGAGACAGGGATGGGTACAGGTTGGTGAAGGAGAGGATATTATCAAGAACTAATACAAGAAAATATATTGTACTTACAGAGCCTACAGATAACCTGATACAGTAAAGGAAAAAGCCCACATTATGGCTTTATTACTGACATTTCAGAACATGTGGTATAAAGAGAAACTTTTTTAAGCTTCCAGAGGAAGGAAAAACATTCTGTACAAAGTTTAGAAAATCTGGACATCAAATTTCTGAAGAGCAACACTGGAAAATAGAAGAAAATAAAACAACATGTTTTACACCCCAGTCTGAAAATTACTTTCATCTTGACATTTTATACCCAGCCAAAATGGTACATAATTTGAAGGTAGAATTGCTGTATTTTCAGGCATGCTATGTCTCAAACATTTATCTATAGTTCACTCCTTTTCAGAAAACTACAAATGACAGACTACACCAAAATGAGGGATGAAACCAAGATAAAAAGATGTAGCTATCAGAAAAGGGGTTGTAACACAGATTCCTAGACAATGATAAAGCAAAGTCTCAGGGCAACTGCTTGACAACAAGCCTTCAATCCAAGTGTAGCAGTGAACTTGAGAGTTCTAGAAGAGATATGGAAGCTAATTGAACAGTTATGTTCTCACAGAACTGACAAATCTCAAAAAATTGGTAGTTGTTATGGGATTAATACATAGAAAACCATGCAAAGGAAAACAATGCAATTATTAAGCCTAGGGAAAACAAAATTAGTACAAGAAATGAAATGCATTTATAATGCACTATGCTATTCTGCTGTGAATTGTTGCAGATCCATTATAAAATAATCATTGAATATTAAATTAAAATTATAATATTAAATTACTGGAATGGAAAGAAGAATAATGTGTATGGAGAGAGACATACAGATGAGAAGGAAATCTCCTTCCATGCTATGAAGCCATTCAGTAAATTGGCAAAAATGAAAAGCAGAATATTAATTTAAGTTTATCATTAAAAAATATGGAGAAAATATGGAGGAGATAAATGAAGAAGCACTAAAATGATTAAAACTGTTTTCCTTATCAGAGTAAGAAGCAAGAGTGGAGAGTGAACAGCAATAAGCGTCTGTTTTGGGCTCAGCCTGTTAAAAAACCATTTGGTTTTCTAAAATTATGCTTTTATAAATATGAAATTTGGAATATAAAAAAATTATTGTGTGTGCTTTTATGTTGCTTTCTAAATGTGGTGTTATTTTAAAAGCCATCCTGCTAATTTCCGTTTCTTACAAACTATATTAAGTTAAATTAAATCACAAGAGAGAGAACTGCAATCCAATAAAGTACACGCGGGAATGGACAAACCCAAAAGCAGGACCAAGGTTGAGTCATCTCAATTTTTTAGGAAATCTCTTCTGGAGAGGATTGTCCTTATGTTACTGCTCTGTTTTAACTAATAAAATGCTTCTGCTTTGAATGTGCTTGTTTCATATTCTAGATTTTATTTTCCTCCCAGAGATCAGGAAGCTGGATGCATAATAATTAAAATGCTCAAGAACAGATGTTTCTGGGTATCTGTCAGGCACTGAACAAATGTTTTGATGTGCCACTTCATCCAGTAATTGTGGATGAATATCTTAAGAATGGTGTATTGGTATCCTAGAACTGCCTTAACAAATTACCATAAACTTGGTGGCTGAAGACAAATTTATTACTCACAGTTCTGAAGGTCAAAAGTA
>CAUYQV010173775.1:0-23130 GCA_963574575.1 Galagoides demidoff | reverse complement strand
CTACTGACATCTCTTGCTATGGAATCCCTGCCAATGAACTAGGCTAACCTTGCAGAGAGAAGCACTGCCTCCCCTCCTGGTTCCCTCACATGGAGAGGGAAGAGCTCTCCCCGAGTGCAGGATCCCTGAGACTGCTTAGTTCCTATTGGGTCACCTGACACTACCTTATTCAAGTGGAGGAATCACTGGGCAGTGGACACAAAACGAGAACCCCAGAGCCAGCACACGCGGGGGTGCAAGGCAGGATGGTGAGGGGGACACGCTCAGCACGTTCTGCTGCTCCCTGGATAGGACGGCTCCAGATGGAGCCTTGGCACTCACTGCCCATGGCTGTCACACTTACCTGGGCACCATCAGCTCTTCTTCCGCATCCTTCTCATCACTGTGAGTTTCTGCAAATTAGTCAGACAGGACCCGTCACAGAACACACTGGCCCATGGGACATCACAAACCCAGGGCCTATGCACCACATGGAGAATGGACTCCTGCAGTGAGGACAGTATTCCAGGGCAACATCCAAGGAAGCCTCAGAGTGTGTCTTCTCAAAAGTGTCCAGGATCCCTGTCCTGAGACCCTGGGCAGACTGTCCCTGAATTGGTGCGTCAGTGTCATGATGTCCTGAGTCTGGGCAAACAGTTACACATATTTTTTCCCAGTAACAGGAATACCTTGCCGAGTGGCTTTCTAGAAATATTCCTGTAGGATTTAGCCTTTAGTCCATCAGACACTGGCTGCTTTGGGTACAGCTGAGACTAGACAGTGAGACCAGATCATGGTGCAATTCCTACAACGTTCTATGGGAAAGACCTTCAGTGCTACTTAGAGAACAGGACAATTCCCATTCAAGGATGGGGAGGTGCCAAGCCCCCTACAGTGTATTTAGGGATAATTTCAGACTCATTCCAGAGGTTTTTATGTTCTGGGGGTTAGACAGCCCTTTAGCAAGGCCACATGAACATAGAGAAAAGACAGACTGTGGCTTGTAGTTGAGGAGCAATCAGTGTCTCCAAATATACAGGAAGAGTGTCAACCTCCTCAGACTGTCACTAGTGCTCAGAGCACCGATCAGCAACAACACTTAAAATAGTCAGGAGTGGGCAGACATCTCATCTGTAGAGAATGGGCTTGTGCCCACCCTGCTGTGCACCTGCCCAGTGATGCCCCTGGTTAGGGACAGTGTCCTCAGTTCACCTCCCTGAGTCTGCCTGTAGAGCCCAACATGGACAGAGTCACCTGCAGGACAGTTGGGAGTGTCTTCTCTGTTTATGGGAGCACTCACTAGCGGCATCCAGAGAACAGGAGATGTCCTGCTCCTTACACAGGGAGGCCGGTGGCTGGGAGAAGCCAGGGGACCTTCATCCGGCGATTGCTGCAGGACTCCACTCACTTCCTCCTTCTCCTGGGCCTCCCTACTCAGCCTGGAGAAGTAAAGAAGAAAACTAAACCCACAGGGATGGAACAGCAGGTGTCTGGAAGGTCCTGAATAGAGGCATGAAGGACAGTCACAGAAAGCAAGGGTGTGACTTTACAGAGAAAGAAAAGGACCCTTCTGTGATGAGGGAGGGGCGTGGGCACCTCAGGGGCGGGAATGAGAGAGGAGCCAGTGCTTAGTGCACTGGGCAGACCAGGGGCTGCTGAGGAAGGGGACACAACTGTCCCCTGTGGTACAGAGTTGACTGGCAGCACACACAGAACACTGTAGAGGGGCTCAGCCTCATGTGGGGACAGTATGGAGCATTCCCACAGCAGCACAGTAAACACGGGCTCCTGACATTGTCTAATCAGGACTCTTTCTACCCACGTGATGACATGACACAGGTATTTTTTGTGTGCTTACAATCCTGGCCCTAAAATCCCTTCCACCTGATATGCAGACAGCAGGTGTTCATGTCATCCTGAATGCAACCAGAGAGAGGTAGATGGTGAGATTTCAAAAATCCCTAAGGCTGGCTCGGCGCCTATGGCTCAAGTGGCTAAGGCGCCAGCCACATACACCTAAGCTGTTGGGTTCAAATCCAGCCTGGGCCCACCAAAGCAACAATGACGGCGGCAACCAAAAAATGGCCGGGCGTTGTGGCGGGCGCCTGTGGTCCCAGCTACTTGGGAGGCAGAGGCAAGAGACTCGCTTGAGCCCAGGAGTTGGAGGTTGCTGTGAGCTGTGATGCTACAGCACTCTACCCAGGGCGACAGCTTGAGGCTTTGTCTCAAAAAAAAAAAAAAAATCCCTAAGGCTGATTTCTTCTCCTTAGTTCCTGAGAAGTCCCATGAAGGCAATCAGCAACCTCATTAAAAGAAGCAGTTTCAGGCGGTGCTTGTGGGCGCTGGCCCCATATGCCAGAGGTGGAAGGTTAAAACCCAGTCCCAGCCAAAATAAAAAATCAAAAAAAAAAAAAAAAGAAGCAGTTTGCATGGACTTTCGCATGGGTTTTTGTGGCTACTTTGGACTTCCAGCCTGTTCCCCTGAGCCTCTCCTCACACTTCACCCATCCTCGCCCAGGCCCTGCTTACTCACTGGTACCAGGAGGCTGGGGGCTTTTCCTCCTCCTTGTCCTCCTCATCTTCATAGTTCTCTGCACACACAGTCAGAAGTGTCTAGTCAGACCTTGAGTCACTCCACCTCACTCCCTACAAACACTGTGGCTTCTCTGGGCAGAGAGATACAAAGACCTGTGTATGATGTCAGGACTCCCTGATGGGACTATAGCACATGTCCTACCTATTTTGTATTTAAATAATTGCCCTGGCCTGTTTCCTGATCCTCCAGGTAAATGTTGCCTGATCTGGTACATCACCATCATTACACAGTTGTGAAAATTTAAGATAAATGTTGTTTTTTTTTTTTTTTTGAGACATAGCCTCAAGCTGTCATCACCCTGGGTAGAGTGCTGTAGCATCACAGCTCACAGCAACCTCCAACTCCTGGGTTCAAGCAAGTCTCCTGCCTCTACCTCCCAAATAGCTAGGACCACAGGCACCCGCCCGCCACAACACCCGGCTATTTTTTGGTTGCAGCGGTCTTTGTTGTTTGGCAGGCCCCGGCTGGATTCGAACCCACTAGCTTAGGTGTATGTGGCTGGTGCCTTAGCCACTTGAGCCACAGGCGCCGAGCCAAGATAAATGTTTATTCAATGAATCCATCATATCCACTGGCTATAGAAGGAAAAGTTATCATCACATACACAGAGACAGAAAAAGCATTTGACAAAATCCAACATGTCTCACAATAAAAAAACTCACTGAAGTAGAAATACATAACACACTGCCATCAACTCCTCAGTCATCAGAAATTAACAAACTGTACTATGAGAAATTCCCTCTGTGGAGAGGTTCCAGGATAAGGCAACATTCCCAGCAGAGGCTGCTCTCCATCAGGTCCCTTCACACACCCCAGAGACTTCATGGAAAAGAATCACAAAGCAGAACAGGACAGAAAAAAAAAATATTGGCAAGGATCAACCCCAGGGAAGCTCAGAGCCCACTGGACACTAGGTGGGGGTTTTGTTTCTCCTCTCCCACCGCCAGTAATCAGAAGGCTGCCAAGTTTCTTGGAATCTTTTCCACTTTCACAAGCCCTGCAAATAGTATCTGGGACCACCTTGAAAATGAAGCACTGGGCTTCTAGCGCCTTTGGGCCTCCCAACTATGACCATGGACTGGAGCAGAGAAGCTGGTCATCATACTGCTCTCTGCCCCTGGCATCCTCAGGGAGCCCAGAGCTTCCATTTTCACATCACCTATTCCAAACACAGACAGTTCCCAATGCCTGCCCACACTGCAGGGACCTGTGTTGACAGAATTTCTTTCTATAGTAGGTCCTTGGTCTCGGAAATTCTAAGAATGAACCCACAGATCACAAAGATCAGTGGTTAGATAGGATTTATTAAATAGAAAGGCACACAGAAGGAATAAAAAGCACCAGAGCTTCTGGCAGAGGGGCGAGACCCAAGTGGGAAGTCTCTCACAGGTCTTTTGTCTGAAGGGAAATAAGGTCTTGAGAATTACACTTGGCCAGGACTTGGCAGACTGCAATGTTGACGAGTGTATCAACAAATGACTGCAGTCCCTCCACCAGCTTCCAGGAAAAAGGCAGGACTTCTACTTCAGAAGAGGCCTGGCTTATATGAAATTTCCCAGACCTAGGAAACTTACATGAAATTGCACAGGCCTACCAAACTGAGTTCCTGTCTAGCCCTGAATGGGGATATCACCTGGACAAGTTGTGTGGTCCCAGAGCATGGGAATTCCACGCAGGCTTCCTCCAAAGGAGAGGGACTAGAGGAGCTAAAATGGGGGCCTCCTCCATTCAGACTTCCTTCCTCACCCCTCCTCTGCTCACTGCAGCCAGGAGGGCTGATTGAGCTGAGAGTTTGAAAGCAGCTGTTTACCCTCTGCTAGTGGGCCCTCCAGTCTGAGGATTCCACGGAGACTGGGGCCCACACCCTTCCCCCTGAGGGCCTGCAGTGGTCTGATAGTTCCCACCCACCAGCACTCATCAGAGATGCCTACCAGCTGGACAGACAGATCCCATCTCCCCAGGACTCAGTCAGGTTGCTGGAGGCACAAAGGGGAACTTGGGAAGCTGGACTTCGGAGGCAAGAGAGCCCACATGGTAGAATGATAGGAGGAGTGCAGTGTGGGTCTGAGCTGTGGCCGTTTGACAGAGTGCCCACCCCTGTAGGAGAGCCAAGCTTTTGGACTGGACAGATAGATCCTCAGTCAGGAAAGTACCCTGCCCAAAAAGACATTGCTGCTGAACCTGGCGTGTTCAGATACCAATTTGCACCTAGACACTGGAAGGAAGATCTTGAAGAAGGGGCAGTGCATGAGGGGCACTCCTGATGGGCAGTCGGTGAATTGCAGACAGCTCCTTCCCATGAGCAAACTTTTCAGTTTGGTGAGGCCACTACAACCCGCTTCCCAGTGGCCTCCAGCCCTAACTAGAGAAAAGGGTTCCCTGGCCATGGGGGAGATGACCTTTGATCCCTGATGAGACAGTTCTAGGACACACCTTTGCTGAGTTTGAAGGCAAATTTACCAGACCTAACACTTCCCTCCCCTCACTCCTCCACCCACCTCTGCTGTGGGGACTTCAGGCAATCCCTGGGAGGTGCAGGGCCCTTCCCACTGGCTGGGGCATTCAAGTGCTTCTCCTGAGGGTCCGGAGCCACTATGAACATCTGCTGCAGTTGCCTCTTTCCTGCAAGCACCAAATCCTTTCAGGAAGAACATTAAACAGCCCATTACAGCATCTATCCACTACTCAGTCAAATAAGGTGTGGCTGATTCTTACAAGTATCACCCACCATCTCAGAGATTAAGGCGGGGGTGGGGGTGGGGAATCCCAGTATAATTCTCACTGCTGGAAAGAGAAGAAGATAGCAGCACCAGGGTACTCCACTTTGTAGGGGAAGAATAATAGCTGCTGGCAGCTCCAGCTGTGCGGAGTCTCCTTCCTTTGCTGCAGACCTCGGGGCTGATCAGGGAGCTGCTCAGACCTGCACGGACACCGCACTGGAGAGCAGGCACAGAAGGGATCTGGTGGCTGCCAATCCTGGGTTTCTGTAACCGATACCGTCTTGGTGCATGGCGCCAGGTCCACTCAGGACTCAGCTTTCTAAGTAGTGTTTGTATCACCACCAGGCTGGGGAGCGAGCAGACAGAATAGATGCTCCCCCGCGTTGTGCCCTGGAGTTGAGAGCCCAGCATGCCGACTCCCCTGCACGGGAACTGAGCAAAGAGGGAAACTAGGATGCCACAGGAACCACCTGGAAAGCCTCAGGGGACTGCCTCAGTGGGTCCTAGTTCATTAGGGAAAGACCCTTGTCTGACCAGCAGCTCCAGCTCACATCCACAGTCCCTTGGTCACTGAGACGAGCCCCTGCCTGCACAATTAGGAATCGGCAGTCTCCAAGCTGGGAGAACAGCCCTCATAGTGGGGATCTGCCTCTGTCATGCCAGAGCCAGCTCTGAAGCTCTCACTGCACTGAGATTGAGAGTTTGTCCCTATAGTGATAAAATGAAGCCTGGACCAAAACACAAACAAACATGACAGGAAGTTCATTTTACACTTGGGATACAAGTGGACTAAAATCTAAAGAGATGTCAGCAGCATGAGGGGCGAGGCAGTTCTTCCTGCGGTAGGCTGAGAGCAGCTGGCTTTACAGACAGGTCTTTCCTTCTCAGGGCACCAAACATGCAGCGCGTTACTGGGACTCCCTGGGTGGCTCTTCTCATCAGGGTGTTAGAGGCTTGAGGTGTAGGCATATTTCTTATGGGTTTGTAACTGGGCCGGTGCAAGGATGTGAAAAGTGTGCCCCAGGTCTCCGTTATCTGAGTTATGAGCACCTGTAACAGTCTCACAGAACTTTCAATTCAAGATGGGATTAGCTTGGCCAACTTATCAGTCGCTCCAGAGCCCCTGCCAGGCCTGCAACGCCACTCCTGAGATCCAGACTTGTGCCTTGGCCCCATGACTCAACCACAGAGTCTCCATCAGTGCCTCTAGGGCAGTGGAACCTCCCTGGGGTCTAACACTGTCTCCAGGACCTTCAGGCCTGAAGCAGCCATTACTCCTGGGGTCTAACACTGTACCCAGGACCTTCAGGCCAGAAGCAGCCATTACTACTACTGGACCTGGTTATGCAAACACCCATAGTATAGTCATCCCTGACCACTGCCTAAATAGCCTTGCCCAACTGCCTCTGTCCTCTCCACTGGGTCACCCCGGCCGCAGCAATTTCTCACAACAACAGCTGTCATGGAGAGAGTGGCATCCATCCTCCAACTTTAATTTTCAACAATGAGCTAGTACCTCGCAGAAAGATCATCTAGGACTTGCTGGAACTGTGACAGTCATAGGGGAATGGGTCAAAACTGAACAGCTATTCTACAGGCTTGCTGCACCTGCACCTCCCTGATGGGTCAACACTGCAGAGAAGGACACAAAGCTCCATCCAAGGTCCTCCCTCCTAACTAAACTGCAGAGTTGCCAGCAAAGCAGAACAGGTGCCCTGCAATGCTGTTATCCAAAAGCTGAGAGAAGAGGAGTCAGATGAAAAGAAAGCAGAGAAACAACCCTGGCAATATGAAAAACCAAAATAAGCGGCACCTGTAGCTCAGTGGGCAGGGTGCTGGTCACATACACCAAGGCAGGCGGGTTTGAACTCGGCCCGGGCTTGCTAAACAATGACAACTGCAGCCCCAAAATAGCCAGGCATTGTGGTGGGCGCCTGTAGTCCCACCTACTCAGGAGGCTGAGGCAAGAGAATCGCTTAAGCCCAAGAGTTAGAAGTTGCTGTGAGCTGTGACAGCACGGCACTCTACCAAGGGTGACAGAGTGAGACTATGTCTCAAAAAAAAAAAAAAAAGAAAGAAAGAAAAGAAAAAAAGAAAAACCAAAATAGCTCAACACCTCCAAGGGATCACAATGAAGCAACAGTACTGGACTCCACCCACAAGAAAATTGCCAAAATGACAGAAATGAGTCAGTGTAAATAGCAAATACGATGAATGGAAGCAAAGAGAAAGTTGAAAAGCAACAAAAAGAAGCCAAAAGATACTTCAGGAAATCAATGAAAAGTCACTAAAGAGCTAGACAACATAAAAAAAAAATAGAATAAAACATAAAGAAATGAAAGAGTCATTTAAAGAATTCCAAAACACAGCAGAAAAGCTTTAGCAATAGACTAAACCAAGCAGAAGAAAGAACCTCAGAGCTTGAAGCAGGCTCTGGAGCTAACCCACTCCTTCGAAGAACAGAGACAAAAATGAAAAAGCCTGAGCATTCACTAAGACAGATGTGGGAATGTGAGAAGCAAACTAAAAATAACATTCAAATTATAGGTGTCCTTGCTAGAAAGGTGGATGGAGTTTTGAGGTTATTGGCATGAGGCTGTTAGGAGTTCAAGATGGGACTACAGTCTTGTTTGTTTGGGGTGTTTTTTTACTGAGACCCTGTGTTCTCTCTCTCTCTCTCTCTCTTTTTTCTCTCCCTCTCACTCTCTTTCTCTTTCTCATTTAAAATCATTCTGCCTGGAACATACAGTTGGCCCTTGAACAACAGAGGTTTAAACTTCATGGGTCCACCTATGTGCAGATTTTTTTCTTTCAGAGACAGAGTCTCACGTTGTCACCCTTGGTTGAGTGTCATGTCATCACAGCTCACAGCAACCTCCAGCTCCAGCTCTTGGGCTTAGGTGATTCTCTTGCCTCAGCCTCCTGAGCAGCTGGGACTACAGGCGCCCGCCACAGTGCCTGGCTATTTTTTTGTTGCAGTTTGGCCAGGGCCGGGTTTGAACCCACCACTCTTGGTATATGGGGCCAGCGCCCTACTCACTGAGCCACAGGTGCCGCCCAAGATTTTTTTCAATAAATCTCTCCTGTCTCCTCTTCCACTTCTGCCACCCGAGACAGCAAGACCAGTCCGTCCCCTTCCTTCCCTCCTCAGACTGCTCAACAGTGAAGATGACAAGGATGAAGACCTTTTTTATTGATCTACTTCCACTTAACGAATAGGAAATATATTTTCTCTTCCTTATGATTTTCTTAATAACATTTGATTTCTCTAGCTTACTTCATTATAAAGGTACTATATATAATCTATACAACATAGAAAATAAGTGTTAACTTTGTTATTGGTAAGGTTTCTGGTCAACTATAGGTCATTAATAGTTGATTTGGGGGTGAGTCAAAAGTTATAGCAGATTTTCAACTACATGAGGGGTAGACACCCCCAACACCTGCATTATTCTAGGGCAGGGGTCCTCAAACTTTTTAAACAAGGGGCCAGTTCACTGTCCCTCAGACCTTTGGAGGGCTGGACTGTGGGCCCCGGGACGAGTCGGCTGCTGAGCAGGACAGGCAGCGGCAGCAAAAACACCCGGCAGGCCGGCTAAATATCCTAGGTGGGCCGCATGTGGCCCGTGGGCCATAGTTTGAGGACACCTGTTCTAGGGTCATATGTCTTACCTACTACATATGTAGATGAATGATATTTTCTGCTGTTTTTGTTATTTTTATTCTTATATTTTTCCTTTTTCAAAGTATAAATAATTAAGCTTCATTTTTCTTGTCTCTGGAAAAATTAGCAGGAGTGGAAAGTAAAACTTTGCCAGCAAAATTTTTCCCTCTTAGGCTTTGGTTTTTAATGATTTGAACTCAAGACAAAATAGGATTTTCTGGAAGAGGCAGAATGTTATAGAAGGAGCAGGAGGGAGCAAGGTCTCAGCTTCCCATAAAGAGGTGAGAATCAGCAAGACCCCACAGAGGCACAATCTCAAAAAAGTCCCTCAATCACAAACGTAGCACAGAAACTGCAGAGTTGCAGAGTCTGGAGGTGCTTTGGGGATGGGCAAAATGGACGACCCTGCAGTCTCTCCCATGGCCCTGTGACTGATAGCAAGAAGGAGCCCTCTGCCTCGGTACTGGCTGGTATGTTGAGGCAGCATCCCCAGTCAGGACAGAGGCTAATGTTAGAGTTGATCATGACAGTTAATCAGGACTGGCTCCTTCCTTGCATTTGAAACTGACTGAGAAATAGACACAAGAGGCAGAGAGGTGGAGACACAAATGGTTTTACTCCAGATAAAGCTGGATTCCAGACTGCGGCTAGCCAGAGGCGGGTTTGTTTTTCCTCCCCCATGAAAATGCTAGTCGAGCAAGAGCAAGAGAGAAGTCCTTGTATCCTGTAGTCAGCTAGCATGGAAATGGGATTACTTTTAGTATAAGTATTTGGGATGCTTGTATTTGTCCCAAATACAGTCATGCTTTGCTTACTGACCGGGATAAAATCTGAATGTATCTATAAGATACATTTTTAGAAATCACTCTGTTGTTAGCTAGGACTGACAAAATTAACCTAGTAGTTTCTTTCACAGGCTGTTGTCATGTTTGCTATAAAAATGTGCCACCTTATATAGGTAGAAAACTAAAATCAATCTAACTTTTGTTATATTAGTATAGGGTTTCTTCTAGATAAATTCAGAATTTCAGAGAGCATAATTCTATCACCAAGATAACTAAACCAGTATTTTTATTTATCTGCATACACAAATCCACAGAGTTGAGAAAATAGATCTAAAAGATGATCTATTACTAAGAATTCTCCTGTTTCTTTTAAGAGTGACCCTGCAGCTCTGCAGAGATCTGTATTGAGGGAATCTATTTCTTTGAACATTAGCACTTGACTCTCTAACTCAACTCCTGCTGTTACTTCCTGGGGATTTTAAAACAATCCCAGTTGTGAAGTTGGTGGGCATAATGAATTGATGGGTATAAGTTCAAGTTATCTGTAAGAATGGTAATGTAGGAAGAAAATTTATGTGGTGTGTATGGTAGCAAAGTCATGGTTATTGCTAATAAAAAAGACTTCCCAGAAGAAAATTTGAAAATGCTACTAAAATAAAAAACAACACTTGCATAAATGGATTCAAAATTATAAAGGTGTCAATTCACCCTAAAATAATCTGTAGACTAATTATGATTTCAATCAAGATGCTAACTCCTTGGGGGGAAAATAAGAGACTATCATAAAATGCCTCGGCACCGGTAGTACAGTGGTTATGGTGCCAGACACATACACTGAGGTTGGTGGGTTCAAACCTGGCCTGGGCTAAACAACTGCAACAAAAAAAATAGCCAGGTGTTGTGGTGGGCACCTGTAGTCCCAGCTACTTGGAAGGCTGAGGCAAGAGAATTGCTTAAGCCCAAGAGTTTGACGTTGCTGTGAGCTGTGACACCACAGCACTCTGCTGAAGGTGACATAGTAAGACTCTGTCTCAAACAAACAAACAAAAAAAGAGATTAAAATGATGCAAAATATAAGTTGAATATTAAACATATGAGAATACAGTTCCATACGTCCTACACTTGAGGATTCAACCAAACACGGATCAAAAATATTTCATAAGGCCAAGTGCAGAGGCTCACACCTGTAATCCTAGCACTCTGGGAGGTTGAGGTGGGAGGATTATTTGGGCTCAGAAGTTTGAGACCAGACTGAACAAGAGTGAGACCCCCAACTCTACTAAAAGAGTGAGGTGGGTATTGTGGTGAGCCCCTGTAGTTCCAGCTACTCAGGAGGCTGAGGTAGCAGAATCACTTGAACCCAGGAGTTTGAGGCTGCGGTGAGCTAGGCTGATGCCATGGCACTCTAGCCTAGGCAACAGAGTAAAATTCCATCTCAAAAAAGAAAAAATATATATACACACACATACACACACACACGTATACAACAAACTGCATCCAGGCCAGACACAGTGGCTTATGCCCGTTACCCCAGCACACTGGGAAGCCAAGGGAAGATGGCTTGGGGCCAGGAGTTCGAGGTTGCAGTGAGCTATGATGACACCACTGCAGTTTAACTTAGGTAACAGAACAAGACGCTGTTTCAAAACAAAAAACAAAACTGCACCTGTACTGAACATGTACACACTTTTTTTACATCATTATTCTCTAAATGACAGCATAATAATTCTTTACATCGTCTTTACATCGTAGTAGGTATTATAAGGAATCTAGAGATGACTTAAAGTATAAGATAAGACTGCATAGGTTACATTCAGATACCATGTCATTTTCTATCAGGGACTGGAATGTCCATGGACTTGGGTCTACCTGGGAGGTCCTAGAACTAAATCTCCTCAGATATCAAGGGATGCCTGTACTTAGGAAAAACCTGAAACAGAACAGTGAGACCAGTCATACCAGTTATAAAATTATAAACTACAGTGAATTAAAACAGCTTGCTGATGAATAGAAATATCAGAAAGTATCAGTGAAATTGGGCATAGAGTCTACTTATGTACCCAGATATATATCCAGTATAAAAGTATATAACTTTAGTATTTGAAATGGCATTTCAAATCAGTGTGGGGAAAGGATAGTTCAAAATACTTGTGGTGACTTGCTAATCGTTTGTGGAAAAAAAGGATTCTGGCACCCTTCTTTCTTTATTTTTTTTTTTAGAGACAGAGTCTCATTTTGTTGCCCTTAGTAGAAGGCCGTGGCATCACACAGCTCACAGCAACCTCAAACTCTTGGGCTTAAGTGATTCTCTTGCCTCAGCCTCCTGAGTAGCTGGGGCCATAGGCACTCACCACAATGCCTGGCTATTTTTTTGTTGAAGTTTGGCTGGGGCCGGGTTTGAACCCGCCATCCTCGGTATATAGGGCCAGCACCCTACCCACTGAGCCACAGGCGCTGCCTGGCATCCTTCTTTAAAATGAATTATAGATGGAGCAAAACTTCAATATCAAAATGTAATCAATTACTGGAAGAAAAACATGAGTGAATATTTTTAGATTCTGAAAGTGTGTAAGGCCTTTCAAAATCCTACACAAAACTGGTCTTATAGGAAACAAAATACAAATCTGGCTTCATAACAGCTTAAAATTTACTACTTTATGAAAATGAATAAATCGGCTTGGCACCTGTGGGCTAGGGCGCCATCTACAAACACTGGAGCTGGTGGGTTCAAACCAGGCCTGGGCCTGCCAAACAATGACAACTACAACAACAACAACAAAAATAGCCGGATGTTGTGGCGGGTGCCTGTAATCCTAGCTACCTAGGAGGCTGAAGCAAGAGAATCACTTAAGCCCAAGAGTTTGAGGTTGCTGTGAGCTGTGATGCCACAGCACTCTACCAAGGGTGACAAAAATCAAACTCTGTCTCAAAAAAGAAAAAAGAAAGAAAATGGATAAATGGATATATAAACGACAAACTAAGAAAAACCATGGTACACATGAAGAGTTAATTTCCTAAATACATAATAAACTCCTATAAAATCATAATACAAAGATAATCTAAGAGAAAAAAGGCAAAGGACATAACTAGGCAGTTTAACAGAAAAGTACAAAGTTGCTCAACCTCTACATATTATAAATAAGATGCTAGTTTTTCACAATTAGCAAAATTAATAAATCTTATTACTAAGATTATTACTTAAAAAATGAATACAGGCTCGGCACCTGTAGCTCAAGCGGCTAAGGCACCAGTCACATTCACCAGAGCTGGCAGGTTCAAATCCAGGCCAGGGCCTGCCAAACAATGACAACGACAACCAAAAAATAGCCAGGCGTTGTGGCAGGTGCCGTAGTCCCAGCTACTTGGGAGGCTGAGGCAAGAGAATCCCTTAAGCCCAGGAGTTTGAAGTTGCTGTGAGCTGTGATGCCACAGCACTCTACCCCAGAGTGACAGTTTGAGGCTCTGTCTCAAAAAATTAAATAATTAATTAAAAATGAATACATGGGTTTTCCTATACTGTTGGGGAGAGTGTGAAATGGTATGCCCTCCCTGATGAGCATTTGGCAATGTTTACCTAAATTTAAAATGTATAGTTTGGCAGAGTGATTTCTAAAAATGCATTTTATACATTCACATGAGCAAGCAAATACTTTATACAGACACACACACACGGAATTTTTAAAGGTTTTTTCGTGATCACCAAAACCCGAAACCAACAAACTGAAAAATGCAAAATTATGATATATCCATTCACTCTGACTGGACACAATTCCGTGACAAAACAAAAACCCAGTAAAGTACAACACTTAAAAACACTGAATTAAGTGTCTAAAAACAAGATACAGTATGATCCAGCATCTGGGAGAAAAAATGTACGAGACTCTTACCAGTAGTCCCCTCTGGTGAGTAGGACTGCAGGGATGGGTGGGGAAGTGGATGTTGGGTTTACTTCATTTCTTTCTGCAAGACTGACACTCCCTTAGTTGGCATGCGCTGCTGCTCCTTTAACCTTCCCTGCCACGCTCTGTCAAAGCAGACCTCTCCACGCAACACCTGTATGTCCACTTCTGCAACTTGGCTCAGGTCATGCTCTTCCTTTTTCTTTGCACATCTAAGTCTCGTGCATTCTTCAACGACCAGCTGAAATGCCAACAATTCCATAAGAACCTAATAAACTCCTTAAAATTACTCTGCTGTCTTCCTTCTCAATATTCCCACCGTACACAGCTGTACGTTTAATTACTCTCTAAATTATATTTGTTGATTTTTCCCCAATTTTTATGCACTTTAAGAGGAGAAAATATACTTAAATTTATTTTGACCCCCTTCTCCCCACTTTACAGTCAATATGAAGCACAGCATTCAATAGTTTTAAATACAGGACCATTTCCTCAGTATCTATATAATATTTTTAAAAAGCAGGGCCATGTCATTTAGTTCCTAGGTCTCCTGGACCTCATTTTTTGTTCTTTATTTAGGCATGTGCAGATGGCATTAAATCTACTTTTTAGAGTAAATTCACATCTGAAATTTTCCATTCAAGGTGTCCTAAGAAATTGAGAACTGATTTAGTCACAATACTGACAGTAAGCAGAACAGCAAAGCTTACTACCTATCATCCTCACATAAATAAAACACAAAAACCAAACTAGGCTCTTTAAAGGATATTACAGTAACAAGGATGTAAGAATAAGACCTGATTAAAGAAGAGAAATAAATATAACATCGTAATATCAATTTTATCCAGCGTAAGAAAGTTTTTAAGCTTTATTTTTACAAAACATTTCAGATTCCCTCATCTCACAGCATATCAATAAGCAAAATGTACATATAGTGATTTTATACTACATGTCAAGTCCCTAATTCCCAATCCTAGGTAAAATATCAAGATATAAAATACAAGGGCTGGTAATGAATTTGTAGATAGGATTTAAACAAAAATAAGTGAGTTTTCAGAACTTACGTGAAGTAAGGCTTTAATCAAAAAGAGACTTAATTCCACAAAGTGCCTTCCCCTACCCCCCAGCAGTAATTAATTCAATCTCGTCTGTGTTTCAAGAGCAAGTGACAATGTTATGCTTGAAGCAAAAAAAGGTAATCAACACTTAAGTGCTATATTTCTGTATGTATTAATACGGTATTTCTGGACAAACTCTAAGTGCATTCAATTTTTAGAACTTGTTTTGGAGCCTAATAGAAACAAAAAAACCACAGCACCTTTGACTCCACTTTGAGGAATGCAACATATTTGGGCACAAAGATACAACACTGATGGTCTTTAATTAACTTCACACTATTTGATACACCAAAACTATACTTTCTTCAGCAGCAACTCTGACAGAACACACAAATTTTAACAAAAGAATAGTCTGTATTTCCAGTTTTAAAAAGCAGACAGTTCTGTGAAGAAGCAACCATTTAAATAATAGAGTATACACATTTAAATTTTTACAACTTCATGTCTTAAAAGAGAAATTTTGAATTCAAAATTGAATCGTTGAAAGTATATCATGGCTCCAGCATCATATATTTACACTACATGTGTTTTGTACATCATCAGAACCTGTAAATGGCACAAAATCATAATAATCACAAAATTTTATCAAATTCATTTTTCACTAACCTTAAAAAGAGAGAAATTATAACTGCCTTTGTTCATCTGAGATATATAGATATGGCTATCTAGAAAATCCTAAAGGTATGTGAAAAACATTAGTCAAAGGAAATCTGTAACTGATAATTTTCAACCTTTTCATATGCATAGCTATAAAGAAAAGAACGGAGTTGGTCTGGCACACAAGTAATTTAAGTCAAGGCGTTTAATGACCCTTGAGCCACTATTTGGAATCTGTTTTAGGTTTTACGTAACTTTCAGTCTTACTACCACCATTTTTATTCAGGTAAAAGAAATGACTTTTGAAATCATGGGCATCCAAAATGGCACTTATGGACAAGGATCACAAGAAGCAGCTGGGGAATAAGTTAACAAAGACAACTCCTCTCAAAGTATGAAGAATGTTACATATTAAACATATAATAGAAGCACTAGTTTAGAAACCTCAGGACGTTCCTGTATTGTTTGACTAAACAATCTGAGGTAAACATTACATTCGGTTTTAAAAATCAAACAAGAAAATGCAGCACGGAGCATTCTAGGAGTCAGAAGATTCTGTTTTCCTTTTGCTTTGAGCACTTCTTTTTTTTCCCCAAATTGTTCAATTACATTTTAAGGAGGGGGAAAGTATGAGGCAGGGTGTTTTATATGGCACTTCAAACCTAACATTTTGGTGAACTGGGAAACTTACAACATATTCATATCATATATTTATAGATATTATGTCACATAATACATAGAATAATAAAGTGTATTTTGACTGATAGGATAAAACTGAAATACTATAGTGTAAGCACATTTTCAGTAAAGAATCAGCAAACTTTAAAAGGACAGCATACTGTATGTTTTAATAATTCCAGTATGTTCGTTATTTGGGCCTAACACTTTATTTCTCTTTGTAATTTTGCATTTCTAAGAGGGCACTTTTTAAGCTGTGTTTGAAACTATAAAGAATATGCTAATGCAACTTAATATAAATATAAATAATATATAAGGAATACATATACACACACAAACAGACTCAAATAATCAGACCACTGATGTTGTACTTTCGGGATTCACACGAATAAGTCTAGATGCATTTCTCAGGTCTTGGAGTTGCTTGGCAGGCTTCCCCACACCTTCCTCAAACCTTTTCTCCACCACAGGGAGGACTGTTTCATATAAAAAGGATGCATTCTGTCTGATAAAAGACTTCTTCTCTGGATCCTGCTCACACCGAAGACTATAATCCACATGCTGGACGGCAACCAAAATGATTTCCACCAGGCTCTCCAGAAGTACCATGTGCAACTCGGGGAAATACAGCTTTAGCGCCTCTTCCAAGAAGCCCATGGTCTGTTTGGTGAAAGCAACCACTGTATAGCTTAGGTTCACCCAGCAGTCATCCCCTGTGTACTGCTCAAAGGTACTTACTCCACAACTTTTCATCTCTTCTTTGAGCTTACCCAGGGCTTCTGGGGTCATCAAGTTCATCCTCCTCCACATCTCTTCTGAGTTGCGGTGCTTAGTGGCTTCAATGATGATTTCTTTGTAACTGTGCAAGGCCCCTTGGATGTCTTTCACCAAAAGGGCATGGATGATGAAGGTGAGGTCTAGTCCAATATCACCCAGTTGCTGGCAATGCTCTTTAGCCACTTTCACACACTCAGCTGCTGTGGAAAGGCTCTCCTTACTGTCAAACACCTGCTTGCTAAAAGCATCTACAAACATGGCCATGGCTGATCTTGCCCAGACCACAAAGGCAGAGTAGCAGCCACTGTCAGTGCCTGCAAAATCTATCTCAAATTCTCTCGCAGTTTCGAGAAGACTGGTAAAGAATACATGGCACAGTTTATGAATATAGAGTAAAGTGGCACCTTCAATGCGAAGCTGACGTATTGCAGTATGAACAGCTGCTGCCCTGTTTCTCAAAAACAGCTCACAAGCCTTAGTGCACTGGCCTAGCCGGATTAATTGAGAAACTGCCCTGCGAGTAGCCTTGGGACCACCTCTCAGGGAACGACCTGGGGAGAGTTCGAACATTAGTACCTCAGTGAGCTGTCGAACACGCTCATCCACTTTGGCCCTTAGTTCTTTTACAGGAGGTGGACTGGGCTTATCTTCCAGGTAAATGTTCAGTTTATCCAGTAGGTCAACAGCCCCTTCGAAGTCCCTCTGGGCAATACACACATCCAGGTCTTCAGGTAACTCCTGGATCCATTCCATTGAGAGGTCCACCGTCTCTTCCTCTACCTCAGGAACAGCTGGTTCTTTTTCTTCTTCATCTTCGAAAGGGTTACTCGTCTTGGAAGTCACTTGTGGTGGCCCTCGAGGGGCCGCTGCTTCCTCCTGATCCCTCCGTCTTTTTTCACTGAGGGCTCTCTTGGTTTCTTCTAGCACTTCCAGCCATTCTCGTTTGATTTTAGCATTTTCTGCCTGAAAAATACGGCTCTCAGGGAACATTAGCAGTTTGAACATGTCCTTCATGGGCGGGTTGTCCTTGACATTGATCACTGCCAAACGATCTAGAGGATAGAGAGCATCGTAACGATACATACCTCTCCTCTGCGGCAACCAGGTGGCCACCAACAAACTGTCGTTCATAAGAAAGCCGTGCACCCGCTGCAATTGGGCCATGTGGTCCGCCTCGTATTCCACTAGGTCCCCGTTGTACACCAGGTACTTTCCCGGCGTCTCCAGCAGATGCCTGCAGCCTTCCACCTTCTCAAGCAGGGTGGTGAGAGTGCGATACTTTCCTTCCTCACCCGGACCAGAACTGTCGCGGGAGGCGCCCCCGGGGGTGGGGAAAAAGCCAACCTGGCCTCGGAGGTGGTCTCGGCCCCCCGGACCGCCTCCTCCCTCCTCCCCCCCTGAGGCAGCAGCGGCCCCGGCGGCGGCGGCGGCGGGCAGCAGGGTAAGCGGGATGCTCTCCAGGCTGCTCTTCTGCTCAGTCAGCAGGTGGCTGAGCTGGTACATCTCGCTCTCCAGGTAGGAGATCTCGCGGGCCGTCTCTATGAACTGCCGGTAGTTCTGGTAGACGTTCCGTTTTAGGTTCTGCGCCGTCTCCTCGGCCAGCGCCTGGATGCGCTGCCGGTGCTCCTGGAGGTCCCGGTCCCCATCTGATTGCTGAGAAAGCTGCTTCACGTACAACTGGGCCTCAAAGCCCCCCGACTCCAGTTGCCGCCTCAGACGGGTCGCCCCACTGTCTGACATAGCCATCGCGATTTCCGGCCGGGTCTCCGCCACTGTCACTACCACCGCCGCTGTCGAGACCCACCCAAGCTGCACTGAGCTCCAGGGTTGAGGAAGTAGGATGGGAGCGGGACGAGTACGCCTGCGCTCGGGGTCTGAGCTTCAGACACTGCGCCTGCGCAAGAAGTCAAGCGCAGACAATGCGCCTGTGCGATATCACTGGGGGCTTAGCGCATGCGCAGGTGGGCCCCCCCCCCCAAGGCCGGAATATATCGGTACTGCGCATGAGCTGAGGATGTAATCGAAGTTTGAAGTTGCTTGCGGAGCGTGAAAATTATAGCTTCCTGAAAGTTTTCTCGGCCTGAGGCCTGGAAACCCTTCTTCTGCTCCTGCTAGGAGGTGTCACGTTGACTGCTTTTCCTAAACTCTAAAATCTTGGCTTTAGCTTTTGGAGTAATCTCACTTCTTTGCATTGTCAAGCCAGTTTCCCCTGAACTCTCGCGAGATTGGCGGGCCTCACGAGAGCAGCCCGAGAGCCGGTATCTCCTAGGAGTTGGTCTCCGCCCTTCGCGCCCTGATTGCTTGGGGTCGCAGCCTGACCGGGGAGTTGAGGGAGATCCTGGCAGCGATGGATGAGGACCTGATTTTGGCACTGCGGCTACAGGAGGAGTGGAACCTGCAGGTGGCAGAGGGCGATCAGATGCAACAGCCCCTGTCGCTGGTGGACGCGTCCTGGGAGTTGGTGGACCCCACCCCGGATTTGCAGGCCCTGTTTGTGCAGTTTAACGACCGGTTCTTCTGGGGCCAGCTGGAGGCCGTCGAGGTGAAATGGAGCGTGCGAATGACCCTGTGAGTCCGAGTCGGGCGGGGGAAAGAGGCAGGACTGGCTGTTTTTCCGCAGCCCCACGGTTTCTCTTCTCCTCCTAGAGATCCCCGACGGGGTGGGGGCCGTTAAATAGGAGGGTCTGGTTTTGAATATGGCAGCTCGTCTCGGTGTATTTCTCCTTCCTTACTCTGTTTCGCTCTTGCTCAAACAGCCAAGTCGTGTGGCCCACACCCCCACTGTTGGACTGGTTTAATTTGCGGGGGGTGGCGGGGACGGGGAGGATTGAATGTCACTTCGTTTCAAAGTATCAAGCCTCTGATTTGTTTCGTGATCGTACTCCAGGACCCAGGAGGGAGGACCAACCAAGTCTGTTCCTAAGAAGGAAGGCTTGAGTCCTTTTGCAACTGGAACTTTACCTTGGAAGTGAGAACAATGTAATCTAAAAATTTGTACCCTCAAATTAATTTGAAATTTAAAGAAAAAGAAAGTGCTGAGGCTGCAGAGAAGTCTCCGCAGATGTGTGTTGTTCTTTTCTCATTAGGAAACTACTCGGTAGTGAGCTTGTTTGTTGGAATAAGGAAGGGATCTTAGGTGATTGATACCAGGATCTCTTTTCTCCACACTAAGTTTGGGAAATCCCAATTTGAACTGATAATTCACTTCTGCACATAACGAAAGTTGACAAGTTTAAGATGCAGTTGTGTATCATCATGTTTTTGAATTGATACAAAACAACCTGCCCTTAAACAGTTTAAGGTATGATACTGTTTAAACTGTTTAAAGTACAAATCTTTTTTTTTTTTTTTTCCTTTTTGAGACAGAGCCTCAAGCTGTCACCCTGGGTAGAGTGTTGTGGCATCACAGCTCACAGCAATCTCCAACTCCTGGGCTCAAGTGATTCTCCTATCCCAGACTGATTATATTTGGGAGAAGGCTGGGAATAGTAGAATAGGATTGTAGTCTTAGAGCTGTTGTTGCAGCCTGGCTAAGGTAAGGGAAGCCACTATTATACATTAACTAACTGAGTGAAATCCAAGTATCTGCTAACCGAACAGGTATACTTTCGAGAAAGCCATCTGCTGGCCAGTAGAGTTCCAATACGTGTGAACTGCTGAAGGAAGTATAAGAATTTGCGCTTCATTTCTGTTTCCCTTTTGTGTATATTTGGTAAATGTAACACTTTGTGGTGGTTGTTTTCCAGGTGTGCTGGGATATGCAGCTATGAAGGGAGAGGTGGAATGTGTTCCATCCGTCTCAGTGAACCCCTTTTAAAGTTGAGACCAAGAAAGGATCTGGTAGAGGTATTCTTTGCATAAACCTTCTTCTTAGCTCAGTAGTTTATTAATGCTTATCATTGATTTAGACTGCTATGAAGTAGCTTGTATATTTAAAAAAATTCATTTTGCCCTCAGTGCAAACTTTAATTATGGAGCACATTATAATGGAATACCCTGTGTTTTTATAGTGCCTCATAGTCACAGGTCTTATTATCTTTTTTTGATTTTTACAGTAGTCCTGCTTATTTTCAGTGTGTGTTTGTTTTTTTTTTTTTAATTTTGTTGAGACAGGGCGTCCCTCTTTTCTCCCTTAATGGAGTGCAGTGGTGTCACCGTAGCTCACTGCAACCTCAAACACCTGTAATCCGCTTGCTCAGCCTCTGAGACTACAGGCACGTGCCACCACACCCAGCTAATTTTTCTATTTTTTGTAGAGGAAGGGTCTCACTGTGTTGTTCAGGCTGATCTCCAAACTCCTGGCCTCAAGTGATATTCCAGCATTGGCCTCCCAGAATGCTAGGATTATAGGCATGAGCCCCCATGCCCAGCCAAAGGTATTTTCATTTTTATAAATGAAGAAATTAAGGTTCAGAGAGGTTAAGTAACTGGACTAAGTTACATATTTAGAAGCAGAGAAAAACTTAGGATTTGAGTCTTCTAGTTGAGACACACAAATTTAGATTCTCCTCTGTTCCACTGCCACACTGTTGTCCTCCCAGGACAAGTAGTGGAACTGGCAGCACAAACCAGCCTGAGGACACACTTTATTATCTAGAGGTGGTGGTCACTCTTGCTGGCAAAATACAGAAGTAAAAATTCAGCTTACCATAAGTTGGATTTAGTAGATGCAGAAGGAATGAGAATAATGCAAACAAAAGTGAGGTCAGATTTGTGCAATATCTAGTCTAGAAATAGTTGCTTTTGTCCACATAGGAAACACCTGGGAAACAGGTGTGTTGGGAACATGTCATGTAGATCCTGAAAGGACCCTAAATGTGGGAAATGGTAGACATATAAAAGTAGAAATATTCAGTATGGCGCCATGTACCTTTTTCAGGATGTATGTAATATTTAATTAAATTGAGCCAAAAATCAGGAATCTAAATTTGTTGCTCTTCCATGAGAAGAGTTACTTATCATTCCTGTGTTTTAAAATGTTGGTTAACTTTTGTAATGTAGAATGGCCTTTTTTGAGTTTGAATTTTCTTGAATGGCATTTACTTTAAAAAGTTCCAGGGTGGCACCTGTGGCTCAAAGGAGTAGGGTGCAGGCCCCTTTTACCAGAGGTAGCAGGTTCAAACCTGGCCCCAGCCAGGAAAAAAAAAAAAAAAAGTTCTTTTAAGCAGTACATTTGGCTCGGCAAGGTGGCTCACACCTCTAATCCTAGCATCTGTGAGGCTAAGGAGGGTGGATTGCTGGAACCTCAGGAGTTCAAAACCAGCCTGAGCTAAAGCAAGACCCCATTTCTACTAAAAATAGAAAAAGTGACCAGATGTGGTGGCTGGCACCTGTAATCCCAGCTACTGAGGAGGCTGAGGCAAGAGGATCATCTGAGCCCTAGAGGTTGAGGCTGGTATGAACAATGACACTACAGCACTCTAACCTAGGGGAACAGAGTGAGACTGTCTCAAAAACAAACAAACAAAAAAAAACGCGATACAGTTTGATATTTTAAAAAGGATTTTTTTTTTTTTTGAGACAGAGTCTCACTGTGTCGCCCTGGGTAGAGTATTGTGGCGTCACAGCTCCCAGCAACCTCAAACTCCGGGGCTTAAGCCAGCAATTTTCAATCTGTGGGTCATGACCCCTTTAGATTGTATTAAAGGTTCACGGCATTGGGAAGGTAAGAACCACTGGCTTAAGCGATTTTCTTGCCTCAGCCTCCCAAGTAGCTAGGACTATAGGCACCTGCCACAATGACCTGCTATAAAAAGGAATATTTTTATGATGAGTTAAAATGTTTAATTTCCCTATTTTTCTGTCTAGATAATTTTATAAGACTAAGTTTTATTAATGGCAATCCTGCTCTGATGGAAATTATTTTTAAAAAATAATAGATGATTATGAAAAGGTATGCTATTGAAGATCTTTATGGTTTTTACTTAAAACAGTATATATTTTTCTCTTTTATTAAATGATAGCTGTGTACATTAATGCAAACATGGGGTACAGTGTGGTGTTTTCATATACAATTTGAAATATTTTCATCAAACTGGTTAACATAGACTTTATGTTATTTACTTAGTTATTGTGTTAAGACATTTATACTCTAGTTTTAGAAAGATTCACTTATACCCTTGTAAGTCAGGCCATAGAGGTGATCTTTCCAATCACCCTCCCTCCACCCATCCACCTAATTCTAGCCCAAGAATATAGGGAGGGGGCAGGTGAGGGTATAACAGTCTATTTTTAAGAACAAAAAATCCTGGCAACCTTGAATGCTTTTGTTAATTTTGCACATAAACATCTGCATCCATGGCATGGAAATGAGCAGT
>CAUYQV010173774.1:0-30468 GCA_963574575.1 Galagoides demidoff | reverse complement strand
GCCATGGCATCACAGCTCATAGCAACCTCCAACTCCTGGGCTCAAGCGAGTCTCCTGCCTCCACCTCCCAAGTAGCTGGGACCACAGGCACCTGCCACAGTGCCCGGCTATTTTTTGGTTGCAGCCATCATTGTTGTTTGGCAGGCCCGGGCTGGGGATTTGAACCCGCCACCTTAGGTGTACGTAGCTGGTGCCTTAGCCGATTGAGCCACAGGCGCCGAGCCCTCTATTTAATTTCTAATTTACTTTTAATTTACCTGAGTTTTTATATTTAAAATGTTTTTCTTCCTGCAATGTATTAACAAATTGGATTTTTAAAATCCGCTATGGCAATCTATCTTTTGATTATTATATTTAGATAATTACATTTAATTAATCAATTCATTGGTATTTCTGGATTAATATCTCCATGTTTGTTTTCTATCTGTTACATTTCTTTTTTTTTTTTTTTTTCAGCTTTGGCGAGGGTTGGATTTGAACCCACCACCTCTGATATATGGGGCCAGGGCCCTACTCCTTTGAGCCACAGGCGCTGCCCTATCTGTTACATTTCTTTTTCCTTTTTTTCCTCCTCCATTTTTTCTGACTTCTTTGGTTTTAACTGAGTATTTTCTATAATTCCATTTTTTCCTTCTCTCTTAGCATATCAATTGCCCTTTTTTTTAAAAAAAACAAAACTTTTTTCACTGGTTTCCCCTGAGTTTGTAATAGTAGACTAATCCAAGTTTACTTTCAAATGGCACTATGTCATTGGATGGGTAGTGGAAGAACCCTACAAACGGTCTATTCTCAAGTCCTTCCTCCTGTCCCTTACGACATTGCTGCCATTGATTTCACTTGTTGATATGCTAGAATAACCTAATAAATAGGTACAAATATTGCTTTAAATAGTTACTTCCTAGATAACTAAGAATAATAAAAATAAGAGATTTTGTTTTACTTTCGTCTATTTTTTTCTCTGATGCTCTTCCTTTCTTTTTGAAGATGCAAATTTCTATCCTGTCATTTCCCTTCTGCCTAAAGAATTTTTTTTAACATTTCTTTCTCCCTCTCTCTCTCTCTCTTTTTTTTTTTTTGTTAGGCAGAGTCTCAGTCTATCACCCTGGGTAGAGTGGCATGGAGTCATCAGAGCTCACAGCAACCTAAAGCTCTTGGGCTGAAGCGATCCTCTTGCCTCAGCCTCCTGAGTAGCGAGGACTACAGGCACCCACCACTGCATCTGGCCAGTTTTTCCACCTTTAGTAGTGACCAGGTCTTGCTCTTACTCAAGCTGATTTCCAAATCCTGAGCTGAAATAAGCCTCCTGCCTCAGCTTCCCCAAGTGCTAGGACTACAGGTGTGAGCCACCACACCTGGCCTGCAACTCCAAACTTTAGAGTCTCTCTTAAGGATCGTGGGTTCACGTGGAGAAGGCAGTGACACAGCTCAGGCCCCCTCTCTCATCATGCAGGCCCCCATCTCAATTCCTGTTCCTTGATGGTGTTACTGGCCAGACCCCTGGATGGTGGGAACTGGCACCATCCATCCCATCTCCATGGTGCCCCAGCGTCACCTCATGTGCTTACTGCTCTGGTTTTTACTTACTTCTTTGTTTTTGGTCCCGGGAATTTCTTTCACTTTCTACTCCTCTCAGATGAACGCTTATAAGAACATTCATTTAAATTCATCTGGCATTTCTAGGTGTTTAGTAGAGGAAAGGTTTGAGATGGTTCAGTCTGTAATATTGCTGAAACTAGCCTCTATTTAAATATATGACGAGCTGCTGGAACCTATGACTAGGTTAAAACCCTAGGCAGGGAGCTGGGACTCCTGGACACTGCTTGCTGCCCTGCTCAGGCAGGGTCAGAAGCTGCTCAGCCCCAGTCAAGTGATAGCCCAAGTGGAGGCAACAGTGTTCACAGCAGTATTGGAAGTTTACTTGAGCTCTGTAGAGACCAGCTTCTTTGCTTGTGGTCCTGATGAGGCTTATTTTCTTCTGCACCATAAATAACTCTTCACTGCAGAATTTCTTTTGAGCATGTCTTTGCACTTGTTGGCCCCATCCTAGGCAAATCTGGGCTAGATTTTCACTCACTCAGATCAACTTTTCCAGCACTCACCCTTCCCTCTGCCTTATCCCAAGACTCCAGCTTATGATTTCTCCTCTAGAGGAGGGATTTCATAAATCCTATCTCCTTCCTGGTTATAAAGTTTGTTCTTTTTTAATATACATCTTTGACCCAGGGACATATTGAAATTAAATCTGCGCAATCACTTTGAAGAACTATGGCGTATCCAAGTGGTCAATCCCTGGGACTTAATTTGCCTAGGTGTCCCAAGCCCTGTGGGGGAGGGGAGCTGGATGTGAAGAGTTAAAAGGTTTTGTCAAATATTCTAGTGTACTGAGCTTAGTTACTGAAGGAAGGAATGGGTGGGCTTGGCTCTGCAACTCCCAATAAAGAAACCTAATTGTGTAGGAGTGCAGAAGCCTGATATCTGAGTACTTATTAATAAAAGGAGCATTTTATTAAGTATTTCTTCTTCCTTGAGGTGAGAATATTAAAACCCTAATTTCTGGGCTTCAAACACTGTGGGCGGGTGGTTGATATGCTGTTCAAACAGTCTTTTGAAACTGAACCGACAGGTCAGGGCATAGAGAACAAGCTAAGGGCATCCATACAAGAGGTTGGTTAATTCAATTATAAATCAAAGTACAAAAGAATGGCAATTTGCTGTAAGTTCTTGAGATGCTCCTGATGAAGAATGCTTTTTCCTTTAGAAAGGCTTAAGTTTGTAGGCTTTAAAGAAATCCAACAAAGCTCACTCAAGTCCTTAGACACATGTTTCTGTGTAAACATAGTGGAGTGGTCAGTGATTAGAGGAAAGGCAATCTCTCAATTAGGAAAAGAGAAGGGTATTCAAATATGATTCCATATCCTGTATAGGTTTACAGTGTCAACCTTTCAAATTGATTGAACTCTTGAGAGATTAACATTGCTTTAAACCTTTGAAAATAGGAAGCTCCCAGTCCTTCTTTCTCATGTCTATTGCAAACAGAAATCTCCATGTCTGTGCCTCTCACTGCATTGCACCTTTCAAAATAATTGACTTAGAGACAAAGTACAAGAATATAGGGAGATCATATGTTGTACCTACTAACTATCTTTGGTTTCTGAGCAGAATAATTTTGTGGAACAAATGGTAAAGTTGTGTTGACATAGGTGGTCTCAATTTTTATGCAGAAACGTTTGAGATTTCATGCATTATGATCTGAGATATAGGCAGAGATCTTGTAAGGATTTTAAGCCCCTTCTGAGACCTAACAGGCTCTTCTTTGTGCCCTGTTTTTAGGGGGTCCTGAGGATTTTGCTCTGTAGAGCCACCCTATCATCTTTATTTACCTTCTAATTCCTCGTTGTCTTTTCTACATCATATGAACATCTCCTCCCTCCTGATGCTGTTCCCTACTCCTAGTGGCCACATCAGGGCCCCTCCTCCAGCCTCCCCACTACCTCTTAGCCTTTGGCATTGTCTAACATCGTGCCCTTGAGCAGCCACCTCCCTTCAAGGCTGTGAGCTCCTGGGAGGCTGTGTCTTACTATAGCATTCTTTTCTGTTCTTCAGTACCTAGCATGTATCAGACTGGTTTTTTTATGTAAACTTTTTAATTAAGCATTACACAATGCAGAAAATTACATGAGCCATACAAGTATAGCTCAACTAAGTTCTGATAGTGACCACACCCATGTAACCAGCACTCAGATCAAAGGATGAAACATTTACAGACCCCCCAGAACCCCCCACCCCCACCCTTATGTTCTCTTCCCATTGCTCCCACTCCCCAAAGCAAACTCCTGTCCTGGCTCTACTTTTGTATTTCATACAAATGGAATAATACAATTCGCATTCTTTCATGTTTGCTTCTTTCACTAAACATTATACATTTATTTGTACGATTCATCCAAGTATTTTTTTGTGTAGGTGAAGTTAGTCTGTTTTCTTATAGCTTGATAGCATCCTGTTATATACCATATATAAAGATTTATATAGAAATATATACACATTTTAAGAAAGGAAAAAACTATATTAATATTGTAATTCTCAAGTCACATTGACTTCCACAGTTACAAGAGATGAAAGATACAATACACAAGATGACAAATGTTATCAGTCTATGTTGAGTATTGTGATTTTAATACAGTGTTTTCCTTTCTTAAAATGTGTATACATCTTTTGTATTTACCATATAAATACATAAATATCCTGGATACAATTTATTTATGTAGTCCACTCTTAGTGGGCTTTTAGGTTTATAGTTTGGGGCTTTTAAGGGCAGTGTGCTATGAACACTGGTTTTTGCTTTGTTTTGTTTTGTTTTTTAAGACAGAATCTCACTCTGTTGCCCAGGCTAGAGTGAGTGGCATCACCTAAGTTCACAGCAACCTCAAACTCCTGAGTTCAATCATCCTCCTGCCTCGGCTGCCCAAGTACCTAGGACCACAGGTCCCCACCTCAACACCAAGTTAATTTTTTCTATTTTTAATAGAGATAGGGTCTCACTCTTGCTTAGCCTGGCTTTGAACTCCTGAACTCAAGTGATCCTCCCGACTGAGCCTTCCAGAATGCTGGGATGATAGGCATGAGCCATAGTGCCTAGCCACTTACACATGTTGTTAAGAGATAAACTTGGGCACATTGAAATTTAAAGAGTTTATTTGAGTTGACAACGATTTACAAATTGGGCAGTGCCAGACTGCAAGCAATTGGGCTTCACTGAGGCGGTGCCAGAGAAATCTTTTATAAAGCATTCTTGGAAGCAAGACAAAGAAAATATATTGGTTAAAGTGCAAGTCCCTAGTTAGAGGTTAGTTTGGTGGTTTCTGATGGGTTAAGCCTGTTTCATGTTACTGTTTACATTGAGTGGGGCTTTGGTTTGCTTATGTAGGAACCCCAGGAGCTATCTCAGCCTAATGGCCTTCCATTAATGTTTTTTAAACAATGTATTTTGGTGCACACATATTTGCATTTTTCAGACAAATGATGGATCTTAGGTTTCATGTATTTTCAGCTTTCACAGAAATCACCAGTTTTCCAAAGTAAGTGGACAAATTTTCACTCTCACCAACTATGTATGAAAGTTCAACAATGTGTTTTGAGTAAATTAATAAATAAGTAAAGAATTTGAGAGTATTTCCTCCCTAAGCTTGACTCTTAAGATACAGCCTCTCTTGCTACCCTGAGAAAAAAATCTCTGTTCATTTATTCTATCTTATTTTCTTCTTTTATCTGTTAATGAATGACTTGAACCAGGGCTAAATGAGAACAAGTATAAATTGTACCTATGAGAAAATTCCTAAGTCAATGAAATAAAGCTCTAATGTGGATGTTTCCTTTCCTGTCTTTATCTTGCAACTGTTGGATACCATTCTGGGAATGACTAGCTTCACTGAAATAACAGGTTGTGAATAATTCTGAGAGGATATTTAATTTTTCAGACACGTGTGAATAATATTACATCTTCCTCTGTGGATTACTCAGACTTTCCTCTTGCTGCAAACATATCTTAATATAAAGTAATTGTAAATTTAAACAAAGGACACCGATTAATGTGCAGTTCCCATTTGTTATATGAGTTCCCAGTGTGAACACGCTCCTGTGATGGGACACTGATCTGGGAAGCCACGTTACATTATCTGATCTGAGCACCATCAGATCTCAGTGCAGAGGAAGAATTGCGTCCACAGGGAAAAAACCAAGTTTTGCCAAGAGGTAAGGTAATTTATTTAATTTATTGAGGAATCCAGCCCTCTTCTCTGAGAATTGCTAACTGGCTATCCCTGCCTGAATGCCTGTGTAATTTGCTGGAGGGCAGCTTACACTTCAGCACAAGATCAACCCAGGGTGGCCCTTGTCACTTATTCATAGGGTCTCTTTTGGATAAATATCAGTGGGATCAACTGAGCAGCCTCCTGTTGGCCCTGTACAAGGTGGGGGGATATTTCCAAGAAATGCATCTTTAGGCAACTTCATCCTGTGTGAATGTCAGAGTACCACACAAATCTAGATGGTGCAGCCGACTACATACCTATGCTGTGTGGCCGTGGTTCCCAAACCCCAGGCCACAGACTAGTACTGTCTTGGGTCCTGTTAGGAACTGGGCTGCATAGCAGGAAGCGAGTGGCAGGCAAGTCAGCAAAGCTTTATCTGCATTTACAGACATTCCCCATCACTCATCACTCGCATCACCCCCTGAGCTTCACTTCCTGTCACACAAGTGGTGGCATTAGATTCTCCAAGGAGCATGAACCCCGCCATAAACCATGCATGTGAGGGATCTAGGTGGCAGGCTTCTTAGGAGAATCTAGTGCTTGATGATCTGAGATGGAGATGTAATGCCTAGAATCATCCTAAAGCAATCTCTCCTTCCCCACCTCACTGTCTGTGGAAAAATTGGTTTCCATGAAATCAGTCTCTGATGCCAAAAATTTTGGGGACCACTGCTACCTGGTCTAGCCTTTTACTCCCAGGCTACAAATCTGAGCAGCATGTCACTGTGCTGAATACCTCAGGCAACTGTGACAAGACAAGGTGGTAAGAATTTGTGTATCCAAACATATCTCAGCATAGTATAAAGTACAATAAAAATATGTTATAATTATTGTACTATAAAAGAGTAAAAATATGGTACATCATGGGCATGTACCACGAATGCAGCTTACAGGACTGGAAGTTGCTCTGGGGGAGTCGGTGAGTGAGTGGTGAGTGAATGTGGGGGCCTAGGGTGTGACTGTATGCTGCTGCGCCCTGTATAAACACTCTACACTTAGGTGACACTACGGAATATTTCTTACTTCAATAATGAATTAACTTTAGCTTACTGTAATCTTTTTACTTTATAAATGTTTTAATTTAACTTTTTGACTCTTACAATAATACTTACTTACTTTGAAGTACACATTCATTGTACAGCTGTACAAAATATTTTCTTTCTTTCTTTATTCTGTAAGATTTTTCTATTACATTTATTTTTACTTTGTAAACATTGTTTGTTAAAAACTAAGACACACTCACATTAGCCTAGGCCTCCACAGGCACTGGAAGAGAAAAATACACAATTTCCAACTCCATCAATAACTCTGTCTTTCACCTCCACACCTTGGCCCACTGGAAGGTCTCCAGGGGCATCAACACCCATGGAGTTGTCATCTCCTGTGAGAGCAATTCCTTCTTCTGGATACCTCCTGAAGGACCTGCCTGAAGCTCTTTTATAGTAAACTTTTTTGTAGTGAATAGAAGAATTACATTCTAAAATAATAAAAAGCATATTATAGTAAATATATAAACCAGGAAAAGTCATTAATTATCATTATCAAGTGTTAGGTACTGCACATAACTGTATGTGCTATACTTTTGTAAGTTGACATTGAAGTAGATGTCTTCACACCAACTTCACCACCAACACAGGAATAAGGTGTTGTGCTCTGACATTAAAACGGCTACAGGGTGGTGCCTGTGTCTCAAAGAAGTAGGGCACTGCCACCATTTACTGGAAGTGGTGGGCTCAAACCCAGCCCTGGCTCAAAAAAAAAAAAAAAAAATGGTTACCATGTTACCAGGTAAGAGGAATTTTTCAGCTTTGTTATAATCTTATAGGACCACTGTCGTATATATGTCCCACCTAAACATCTTTATGTGGCAAATGACTGTGATTGTTTTGCTCTACTAACAGTTATGAGGAAAACTTGTTAGCTTCATCACAAACCTCCACAACTCTGTAGCTAAGATCCACAGCTTTGCTTTAAAAGCTAGTAAAAATAGAACTGACAAAACCTCAGGGGCTTAGTTTCAAAACTTAGAGGAAATTCAGTGGCCATGTGCAAAGTTTTTAAGTCTTTGGGCTTTCTACCATGCCTCAGATGCCTCTAGAATGTAGGCCCTCATAGGAGTGAAGGAACAGCATGCTTTTGCCTAATGATGTCAATATAATGAAATACTCCATTTATGAACAGAACTCTCTAGTACAAATAGTTTCTGTAAATGATGAAAGGCAAAGTAAATTAAGCAGGCCAGGGAGTTTCATTGTCTTAAAATTTGATCTTGTGGATTAATGGAATTCCATTCAACTGAAACTTATTAAAAAGGCACTGTGGAAGAGAAAAATACAAAATTTCTAACTCTATCAAACTTTTAATCTCATACTATGTTGACATAAAATAGGTCCCAAGACCTATATTGGGTCTGCACCTTCTCCTCTGGGAAGTAAAGCATGTCTGTCTCATGATAGGGCCAGTGAAAAGAATGATAGAGCCCACAGTCATGGCCACTTGGATTAAGACTTCCAGACAAAGAGAAGATATCAAAGACTATCTTTTAGTTTCTAGGGAAAGTGGATACATTTAAAAGGTATCTCCCCCTTCTGGATGCAAGGTTGGCATCAGTGAAGTGTAGGAAGCAAAAACTTTTTCTTTCCTCTCTTAGATTTGGAAACTGAAGACCTGAAAATTAAAATGCCTGAAGACAGAGTGATAGGAGAAAATGCACGCAGTGTTTATTAATATTTTACATGTATAAGAGTCTCCAAAAAAGAAGTAAAACTCAAAGGAGTGGTCAGTAGGAAGCTCATATCCCCTTCTTGACAAGAGAAAGGACTTGGGCTTTAAGAGATGATAAATCGTGGGGAAATAATTGGGAAATACATGAAGGAACTAACAGACTATAAGTAAAGTCTGTTTATCCAAACTCATCTTGGTGTCGACTCCCCATTTTCAATGTAATAGTCACTTTTACTGGTATAGCATTGAAGGGGGCATCTTTGTCAAATGGAAATTTATGCCCCACCTAGATTATAAGGCAGATAAGGGAAGGACAGTGAACTCATCCAGCACCTCTTGGTTCTCAGTCACCTTCAGCTCAAAATACTCCTTACTCCAAAGCGGCATGTTTTGGAGTAGCATATACTGATCCCCTTCAGAAGGAAGGTCTTTGGTGCCATATTTGGAATCATAGTGAATAGCTTCCTGGTTAATCTCGGGAATACTTTGCTTTACAGATTGCCTGGTAGCATAAAATAGATAACTTGAAGCTCTAGTAGCCAAAGGCAAACCTCCTGGGAACAGTGGGAGAAGGTCCTTTGAAGCCCAGCGGAGATAGCAGGAAGGCTCTGGAGATGGAGGGTAAGATTGGAGCAGCAGGGAGCCGTGCCAGGAGGTGCTAGAGGCTGGGTCACCAGGACCACCACAGCCCAGAGATGGTCAGCACTTGACTGAGAAACCTCCTACTGGCTCAGTCCTTCAACATTCTCAAACATTGCAGGAAGAGGAGGTTGGGAGATTTTCTTTCATGAAAACATTTTCTCAGCACGAGAAGGAGGGGAATCTTATTAGATTTTATTAAGTTGAAGCCCCAAGAAAGCTGGGTGAGAATTTAAGCCAGACAGGGTATGAAGCAGAATCCGATCTTGGATTTATATGTGCAGCTGGATCCTTAGAAACTAGGTCATCTTATAATGATATAATATGATGTAATAGAACAGTTTCCTTCCATGGGTATTCAGAAACTGAAAGCAATTTTTTTCTCTAACTGGGGCAATGAAAGATGTGAAGGACAGGTGAGCCTTCCATGGAACGTCACTACATAACCAGCAACTTTCTCATCCAGGGCCCCTGGACGTTGGGTGGAATGGAAGGAGACAGTGATAATGTGTAGTTGACTCTCAAATGGCCAAAAGCGAAGACAGAGAATAATTGTGATTGTTATTGGTCATCAGGAATCTTTTCCCCCTTTCTCAATTCTGTGATCTTAAAGAATGATCAAAGTGCTCAGACTACTTGGGCATAATAGGAAATGTATACTGGGGTTTGAATTAGAAGACCTGGGCTGCAGAATTTTCTGGCGGTGTTATTTGTCAATGACATGACCTTGGGTAATTCATTCAGCCCTTTGGAGTTTTAGGGGGGAAAAAGCAACTATTTCAGAAGCCTACTGAGACAAATAGTTCAAAGTGCATTGTGAAAAAGTTGCAAAATGCATGTAAATAAAGATCTCATGTGAAAAATTTAAACTAAAAAATAATGATTACCATTCACACGTTTAAGATGGCTATAATCCAAAAGACATACAATAAATGTTGATGAGGTCGTGGAGGAACTGGGAAACTTACACACTGCTGATGGGAATGTAAATATTACAGCCACTTTACAAAACAATCTGGCGGTTTCTGAAAAGGTTAAACATAGATTTTTGCCACTTGATCCAGCAATTCTACACCCAGGCAACGGCCAGGAAAAATGATCAAATAGGTCCATGCAAAAGCTTGTCCATGGATGTTTATAACAGCGTTACTCACAATAGCTTAAAGGTAGAAAAAATCCAACAGCCCATCAACTGATGAATAGATAAGCAAAATATGGCATATCTGTGCAATGGAATATTGTTGGAAAGTAAAAAGGAATGAAGTGCTGAAATGTGCTATGACACAGAATGAACATTATGCTAAGTGAAGGCAGCCAGTCACAAAAGATCCATTTGTTTGAAATGTCTGGACGAGGAAAATCCAGACAGACAGAAAGTAGGTTAGTGGCAGCCTAGGGCTGAGAGTGCGTTGGGGAGAATGAGAAGTGACTGTTAATGGATATGGGGTTTATTTGGGGGGTAAGAAAAATGTTCTAAAATTGATTGTAGTGATGGCTGCAAAAATCTGTGGCCGTGCTTCAAACCATTGAATGGTACGTGTAAAAAACTCAATGAATTCTAACACAAGAACAAGAGAATTAAGCAATGACATACTTTAGGATGCATGTTGAAGTATATTTTATACTGTTTCCACATTGATAAGTTTTTAACTTCTATATTCATTAGAGCCATGAAGTTTATGGGGCTGAGACAAATTATTACTACTCACAGCAATAATCTCCTCAGTTCCTTGTGTTCCAGTTTTACCCCTTGGAGTGATGTGATTGGAGCTGAGGGTTATTCTTCACCTACGGGGGTTGATACTATTGTGAAGAACCTGAAAAATATGAATCTGGGGGCAGCTAGTATAAAATTTCTCCTGTGGTTGGAAAACAAATAATTTGCAAATAAACTCTCCTTGAGGAGAAGAGGAGAAGGATTCTGGGTTGCTGCCATTTGAAATAATAAATGTTTTCAGGAAAAGGAAGTTTATAACCTCTACAATGTCTCCAAGGCTTTGGGTCTCGCCCCCCACTTGAAACGTAAACACAAACCTCCTAGCAGGTAAATCTCTCACAATAATCAGTCATAATTTCATTTCTAAGGCCTGTCTTTTAAACCGGTCCCAGTAAAATTTGCCAGGAAGCCCTAACCATGGAGAAACATAAAAATAATCGTTCCTGACACACGTCTGAAACATGGAGTGTGACTCAAATAATCATTTCATACATAGTAGGAAGGTTTATGGTGCACCCTGTTTTTTTCTTTTTAATCACCAAAATCATTTTGGAAAGCATATTAGATCAGAATCAGAGACCCCTAAATATCTCCATATCTTATTTTGTGGGACAGCTATCAGTTTTTAAGTCATCCTAATGTCCTTTTCTATTAATTTGCCGTCTCTACACCTTTCATTCCCCACCTCACAGGGCTGTGGGGAGGGGCTGTGCAATAGGGGCCATATATTTAGAATTTGGTGCTCCTGAAAGGAGGTATTTTGGCCTCAAATAACTAAAAATTAAGATTGCCTTTTGTGTCACATTGTATTTCCCAAAATGGTCTGCCGTAATATTTCCAGTGCTACACAACCTTGCCACATTCTATCAGGTGGCAGAGTCTATGTCTTCTCTCCTGGAAGCTGATGGGCTTTTGTGTTTGCCTTGACTAGGACAGTGTGGTGGGAGTGATGTCACCAGGCTTCTGAGGCTACAGAATAAATGGCGATGGAGCTTCTGCATGGCTCCTTTCACTCAGGACACAAACTTGTGAAGCCCTGAGCTCTCTGGAAGATGCAGCTCCCCTGATATTGCAATGCTGGAGATACCAGGTGGAGAGTCCTCACAGAGACAAAGAAACAAACCAAGGGGCCCCTAGAAGTTTCAGAGCCAGCTGTTTGATGTCCCTGGCCTGCATGCCAGACATGTGAGCAGCAAACATTCCGAATATTCTGGCACCAGCCATCAGCTGAGAGCAACTGTATAAGATGCATCTGAGTGAATACTGCCTAACTGAGCAAAATCTCAGGGAGGAAGGACAGGTGTGATCTCCACCAAGAGAGCTGATTCTGTCAGTGTAATGTACATGACCATATCATCTTTTATCTTGCATTGTTCAATAAACAAAGACAGTGAATCTGGTGAATTATGGGAACAGGAATGATTTATGAGGATTTTACTATGACCTGGCTTGTACGTCCTGTAGGACTAATTTCTCTTCCTTGCCCTGACCCCCTGCCTACCCAGGAAGCTGATTAGTACCAGGTTCCCTTTAGATCTGCTCACAAAGAGAAAATGTGATGAGCAGATTCCTGCATAGGAATGCTGGTCCAGTGGCAGTTACAATTCTATTGAGTGATGTGTTGTATGTCGGGTTTATACATCAGTGCCTTCTGAGATTAGTTAAAGTAAATCAGTCTCCTATAAGCTTGCCATTTCAGAGAGTGTTGATAAAAACTGAGTTCCTAGATGTGCAAATCTGACAAGTGGAAAAAGATCCTGATACCTCCTGGAAGGCTTTGATACTCTGGCCTCAGAATTGACATTCCAGGGAACCCTCTAAGTATCCAATGCATATCTGATCAACAGAATTGCTATTAGTAATGATTATTGCTGCTTAGCAACGTTCTACCAAAGACCTTTTACATTATTGAATTAAAATAGTAAATCTATAGAGATAAAAAACTGGACTCTTAAGTAGATTAAATCCTGACCTATGTTGTACAATAGGTGAACTGTTGCTAAATTTTTTGGTTTTCCTTACTGTTATCAACTCAGCCCACGGTGACATTGACAACAACAATAAGTAACATTAAGTGCTTAGTGAGGAGGACATAGTTCAAAAACTTGTATTCAATATTTAATGGTATCACTAGTCTTTTCTTTTTTTAAGTCAAGTTATTGAGTTATAATTGATATGTAGTAAGAGCCACCCTTTTTCCCAATGACTTTTATTTGCATGTATTCATAGGGTCCAAGCTCAGTTTTGCTACACTGGTATATTGCACTCTGGTGAAGTCAGGGCCTTCAGTGCATCCTTCACCAGAACAGCACACTTGGACCCACAAGCGACCTCCCATCACCCACATCTCCCTACCCCCACCCCTGCCGAGTCTCCATTGTCTATCATTCCACATTCTGTGTCCATGTATGCACATTATTTAGCTCTGACTTGTAAGTGAGATCATGAAATTTACCCTTTTAAGTGTATAGTTCTATGGGTTTTTGACAAAAGCATATAATCATGTAAACAGCACCCAATCAAAATACAGAATATCTTTATCGCTCCACAAAGTTTACTTGTGCCCCTTTGTGGTCAGTCCCCTACCTCCACCCTTAGACTATGGCAACCACTTAACTCTTGTTGGTTCATATAGTTTCTCCTCTTCCAGAAGGCCTGACAGGTGACATCCTGTACCATATAATATTTTGAGCCTTGCTTCTTCCATTGAGCATGATGCTCTTGAAGCTCACCCAGGTTGTTGCATGTGTTAGTGGCTTTTTCCTTTTTATTGCTGAATACTATTCCATAGTACAAATGTATCACATTTTGCTTGGTTATTCAACAGTGGTGGACATTTGGGTTATTCCAAGTTTGAGGCCATATTTACATAATTAATAAATATAAATAAAATAAAAGTATTAAATATAATATAAATAAATATAAAAGTATATATAGGTTTTTGGTGGCATATGTCTTCATTTCTCTGAGGTAAATACCTACAAGTGGTATTGCCAGGTTGTATGAGAATAAGTTTTAAATATGTTACTTAATCCTCACCAGAAGCCATTTGTCAAAAAGATTATTCTTAGTTCCTTTATAGAGATCAAGCTAAGACATATAGAATTTTCGTAATTGTCTAAAATTACGTGTTAGACTCAGGCTTGTTTTGTAGAGAGCAAGTTCTTACTTATTACTTTTTCTATAGCTACGACTAACCTACCCCAGTTAATGGTTAACTATCTTGGAAATAAAAGTAAAAAGTCTAACCTGATCACCCCTGAGATCAAGCATTGGTTTCAGATGGAGAAATTAAAAGATTGGAGTATAACATGAAAAACCTCCGTGAAGTCAATATGGAAAGAGGAAGTAGATCACCAAGTGACAAACACATGACAACGGCAATGAAAATTCATTCAAACTCAATCTAAAGATGAGTCCTGACCTTCACCTTTCTATCCACTTCAAATAGTGTAGGATTGTGCCAAGCTTCTGCATTGAAGAGAGCGCTATTCATGCTTTCTCATAAGGTTCCTTTGCTGTTAACACCCGTTATATATCACGTTATCACCAAAGCAAGCACGAACAGTATTTCCCCTCAAACACATACATACATTTATGAATTTCCAACATTCTTTTGTCACAATAATAATAGTAACAACTTCAGCATATGAATAATTAACATCTTTAACAATTGCGTTTTGTATTCACATATATATTGCCTTGGATTCCAAAATGATATTCATAATTTGAGCAAATGAGAAATTGTAGTACAGATTAACCTCTAAAAATGCGCTGTGGAGATTTTGGAGCTCTTGTGCAGCATTGGAAAGAATGGAAAATTGACAGTGAAATATAAAAGTAGATCATGAATAGTTAATACCCAATTCTTCCATGATGAAGGAATTAAAATAACAACTAAGTAGTTGCCACAGTGACAAATCAAGAGACATTTGTCATCCCCCAGTGCCTAGCACAAGGTCTTGCATTTATTATGCGTTGAATAAACATTTCCTAGGTTGAATTTAATCTTTCCAAGATGAATGTTTACAGGAACAGTGGAAACTACTCTGTACAAAGTCTATGGGTTTGGCATTAATAAAGGCAATACATTTTTGTCTTACTAACAAAAACAAAAAGGAGTACAAATGTTATTTATTAATATGATAACCAGCTTCCCTAAAGAAGTCCAAACTGAGAGGGATTGTTGACCATTGTGGCTGACAGTCGGCCTCACACAAGACATTTCAGGACTAGTGTTTTCTTTTCTCATAGATTTCAGGTGCCGAGAAAACCCTCATACGGGCTTTGGGGATCACACACAGGAGATGCCAGCAGAAGGAAAGCAATGCGGAAGAACAGCATCTTACGTCTTCCACCTTGTAACACCGAGCTCACCTCCCACTCTGGAAACTGAATGGACAGACAGACTCTGTCTCCTGCTTCTCCTGCAGTCGGGTATCCGTCAGGATGTAGGCTCTGCCTACACGAGGCACTGGCCCATTTGGATTGGAAACTGGTGACTTACAGAAGGGGGAACTCTGTAGGATCTACTCCGGCAAGTCTGGGGAACAGAGGTAATGTGATGTCCAGCTTCCAGAAACTGCAGTGGCCTGTTTCAGTGGCAGCTTCTCGCCCCTGGTGTCTGTGTTAGAAGCAGTTTATGCCCCATCTCTGGACATGCTGTTTGCAGCAGTGATGACTTCGTGAAACTTATCCTGTGGTGTGACGCTGTTCAAGGATGCTTTGCCTTTTTAATCTGCAACTAAGAACCTTAACTGATGTGGCCTTTTTAAATAAAATAGCTGGAAATAGCCAATATATAAAATAAAGTATTCCTGAGAAAGTAAATCGAGGCATACTGGTTACTCCAACGATAATGCAGTGATAGTTTGGGGCTCAGAATCAGGGAGGAAAAATCCTCAAAGTCATTTATTGATGGTATGAAAGGATCATTCCCTAGTAATTGTAAAATAAGAGTCTTGCATAGATGGTGTTCATGGCAGTAAGCATTCTGTGTAGCCAGCCCCGACTGTGGTCTCACATTGGGTCAATTTCATGGACCAATGGATTCTGGTTAAGAGTCAATTTCAAAATTTTACTGTTCTGGATATGGACTGTTTAAACTTCTTCAGAGAAGGCACATTAACATAAGCATCACATGGACATGAAGTGGCTGGCTCCCCAGCATTCATTCTCTCTGTCCCTTTCTGATGGGAACACACAGATTGGCTGGGACTGGTCTCATAGTGGCTCCAGGGACAGGCCCTAGTCAGGGTGGTTGGTTGGCACTATGTTTTGTGTCAAACGGACAGAAAGGACGTGCTTGATGGGGAGCATCTGGAGGAAAAAATGACTCCCTCTCTCACGAATGCTACAAAAAGATGTTCTCTTCTTCATTGGTTGGGAATGAGAAAGCAAAAGCTCCAGTTGCTCTTGTGACGCTGTCATTCTTCATGATAGCTGTAGAGCTATTCGGCCACCAGGGAAGGCTGAATAGAGACAGAGGAGGAAAGTGGGCCCTGTGGCATCACTGAACTGCTGGACCAAGTTCTGCCCCAGTGTCCATTCAGGTCCTCTGGTAAGCAGAGATGGAGCTACTAGTGTCCAAGCTCTACTGGGGCCATAAGGATAAAGGTGGCAGGGCGGCGCCTGTGGCTCAAAGGAGTGGGGCACTAGCCCCATATGCAGGAGGTGGCGGGTCCAAACCCAGCCCAGGCCAAAAACTGCAAAAAAAAAAAAAGATAAAGGCTGCAGAAGTGAAAGCCCTCAGGCATTGATGTGACACAACACAAGTGAAAACAAAGGAAGAGATAGTGGGTTGGGCAAAGAGGGCTCAGATTGTGATGCAGATTTTATAAAGTCTTTGCCAGCCCCAGAGACAGCTCCAGAGCAAAGGCCACTTGCTGGAGGAATCTCACATCAGGCAGAAATGTCCAGGCGTGGCTGCTCCTGCTGTGCTAATTGGCTGGAACTATACAGAAAGCTCAGTGCTGTGGCCTCAGCTCAGCACGGTGGGGAACCTCAGGGCTAGGGCTGGTGGCTGTCAGTTACCTGTACTCCTTGCAAATGGATAATCTAAGAGGCTCACCTCCTCCTATCTCTGGACTTGTTAAATTACTTGAACCACAGATAATTTTGTGGTTCAAATAATTTATTATTGGTGTTGTTTTACTGTTATTATTATTATAATGAAAACAGTTTGACCAGTTTTCTGTTACTTGTGGCCGAAGGAATTCCAACTAGGATGTGGAATAATCTTTTTCAATTTAACAAGATTGTCAATTTAATTCAACATACACCTAAGAAGAAAGACACTTTAGTTATATTATTATTCATTTTCAAAGCCAAGCAGACAAATGAACTAACTCACAAATCCCCCACACAGCACAGAACTAACATGTAGTTGTTATATAATAAATAATAGCTCTCATAATTTATATTCATTGCAGTCACACTGCTCTTCAATGTTTAATATTGAGTTTGGAGCTAAAGATCGGGGGAAAAAAACCCCAAAGAATTTGTTAACAGTGTATGTAAAAATGCCCTTTTTGGGGGGAAGAAGGTAATGTTTATAGTTTCTTATGTTTGTGTCAATATTCAACAGATAAAGGATATAATTTTTTTTTTTTTTTGAGACAGAATCTCACTCCATTGCCCCTGGGCAGAGTATAGTGGCATCATAGCTCACAGTAACCTCAAACTCTTGAGCTTGAGCAGTCCTCTTGCCTCAGCCTCCTGAGCAGCTGGGACCTCAGGTGCCTACCATAATGGCCAGCTAGTTTTTTCTATTTTCAATAGAGACGGGGGTCTCACTCTTGCTCAGTCTGGTCTTGAACAACTGCGCTCAAGTAATCCACCCGCCTTGGCCTCCCAAGAAGGTATAAATTTTATAACCTGGTTTTATTAGCCTGTACTTTATTACTCACAAATTTTGTTATTACATTTGCTAATCTAATAATTTTGTGTTACAATTTTAAACACATAACTTCATTTGCTTTTTTAATTAATGTTGAGTTAGCCTGTACATTTGATGAAACAATTCCCTTAAATATTAACAGTATTCAGAAAGTTTACAAACTTCATTTTTAAAGACACTTCAAGCAATCATTGCCAATTTAATAGACCAACTTTCTTAAATATTTCAAACCCTTAAAAAACAAACTTACAAATCAAACTTGCAGGATACTTGCAGCTTTTACAAAACTCTTAATAATTTAATAAACCAGAATAAATTTAGTAAAGTAGATTCTCTTATTTGTTTTGAATATCTCAACCACATAAAGCATACATGAAATAGCACAATAACTAAAAAATAGCTTACGTAAAAAAAGATCAACTCTACTGAAATTTATGCCTTCCTGGAACTGTACACTCAGTACCCAATTAAGAGGAGTAGATTACTATCAAGAGCTTGCTGTGGTTACTTGGTTCAAAGCTTGGGACCCTGAGAAGGTTACTGATTCAGGCTGGGGTAGGGGATGTGGCCTGGGAAAAGTACCTAGATATTACTCTAAGGATGGCACTACATAAGCCACAGAATTACAACCCCAAGTCCCTTCCTATAATCCCATATTAGCTGCTTCGTCCTTGACAAAGTCCATCTTCAGTTTCCAGCTGGGATAAATTTGATTTAATCCCCACTTAATTTATCACGTGTCTCTTTCAAGTTTCATCCTTACCTAAATTTTCAACTTTGTACTATTTGATCTTAGTAGACAGAATTCTGAACTCTCTACCTCAATTGCAATTTATATTTTTGCTACCCGATTTGACGTGACAAATTTGGCACCCTCTTTATGTTTTGCTTTTTTATTTGTCTCTTCTATAACCTAAAGTAACTTACTGAGAATGAAAACATCTTCCCTGCTCCCAAGGAGTTATCCTTCTATTAGAAATAGCTAAGACATATACATAGATCACCTACAATAAAAGGCAAAAGTGAAGACTACCATAAAGGTGTTATAAGTCCGCTCAGCGCCTATAGCTCAGCAGCTAGAGCGCCAGCCACATACACTGGAGCTGGCAGGTTTGAATCCAGCCCCGGCCTGCCAAACAACAATGACAACTACAACCAAAAAGTAACCGGGCGTTGGGGTGGGCATCTGTAGTCCCAGCTACTTGGGAGACTGAGGCAAGAGAATTGCTTAAGCCCAAGAGTTTGAGGTTGCTGTGAGCTGTGATGTCACAGCACTCTACTGAAGTCAACAAAGTGAGACTCTGTCTCAAAAAAAGGTGTTACAAGCAAATTTCTTCAGGATGACTGATAGAATTCTAAGATGGTCCCCGTGAACTCTGCCTTCTGGTGTTGGCAGAGTTCATGGGGACCTGCCTTAGATGACGTTACCTTGCACGGCACAAAAGGATTCTCCAGATGTAACTAAGGCTACTAAGTAGTTGTCCTTATGACAGGGAAGTTATCAAAATAGACCTAGCCAAATCCCTTTATAAGTGGGGAATTTTCTCTGGTTGGTAGCTGAAGAGCAAGTCTGAGAGATGAAAGCATGAGGGAGAAGGAATGTGCAGCAAGCTGAGATGGAGGGACCTCAGGGCAAGGACCTGGGTGTGGTCTCCAGGAGCTGCCAGTGCGCCCCAGGTGACAGCCACTAAGGAAATGGAGATCCCAGTCCCATAGCCACAAGGAACTGACTTCTGCCAACAGTCTCTATGAGTGTGGGAGGAACTCTTCCCCAGAAGCTCCAATAAGAGCCCAAACTGCCAGCTGATTTCAGCCTGGGAGACGCTAAGTAGATAACTCAGCCAGGCTTGCCCAGACTTCTGACCTATAGTACTCTGCACTAACACGCGGATGTTAGTTAAAGTTGCTAATTTATGGTCATTTGTTACGTACAAATAGAAAACAAATACAGTACATAAATAAAATTCCCACTTAAGCCTAAAGGCTCCATTTATTAAACTTTTAATGTATACTTTCATATATATATTTATGTATGAGGTATCTTTAAGGTAGGGCGATCTCAGACTCTAAAATCTAGTGTTTTCAGGTGGAACCAGCCGATGAGACTAAAATGGCAAGTCTTGGTTGAATTAGGGAGGATTTAGGAATATTGAGTAAGAAGGTTTAGTTGGAGACATTTCAGAAGACCTAGAGTTTCCTGGCTGGAAATGTTCATGCCATTTTCTTCTTGGCATAAGCCTTTAAAATGAAATGTCTTCTAGGTTGGATAACACATGTTGCTATTATTTATCTAGTTGGCAAGTTACTTAGGAGACTGTGAAAGAATGGCATTCAGGGCAAGGAAATGCTGGTAAGGAAAGACAGGCTGAGAAAAAGTGAAGACAGAGAGGCGTGTTCTGGGAGGCAGGGGCAGGGAGGTCTACCAGGAGCCAGGGCACCATGCAGAGACGGAGGGGACAACTCCAGAGGGAGGGAGAAAAGTAGAAACCAAGATAAAGGAAGACAGGGACGTGTGACTCCACTGTCATTTGTCCAGAGCTAGGCTATACCTGAAGAAACCTGAGGGGAGGAAGAACTCATTTGTCTTTTATTTTCCTCATGAAAGCCCCACGTACAAAGAAATGGAAAGAAAGTTCTAAAACAACCCCTTTTATGTTGTATATACTTTTCCCCCCTTATCCTTTCTGGGAAGTAGTAACGACCTACAATGTCTTTAACTCATAGAGCACTTTTAACTTTTTCAAAGCACAGTCTGTACAGAGATCTTTCATTTCCTGACTGGTCATAAGGATGAAGTTTATAGACATTTTATTGCTACTGTTTTGACATTTTTATATACTTTTCCCACACAGCATAGACTGAGTTACCCCCTATAATTGCTTTTATATACTACTTGACTTAAAGATTGTTTCAAACTTTCCTGTTCCTAAATCATTTTTATTTTAAGACAGTTAGAACATGGGCTAGATGGTTTTAAAAATGTACCACAGCCTTCGAGTGGAGGGTATTGTTTTTACTTCTTTCTTATGTTCGTTTACCTAAAATAATACCACTGAGGGATTTTTGTAAGGAATGAGATGAAAGATATTTTGAGTCTTTACCTTATTTAAGGCCAATTGTTATCATAAGTATATGTATATATGTATGTTAAGCCTTCTAGCAGATAAAAACATTTTGAGATACTTCCCTTATATTTTGTTTTTACATTAGTTAATTCTTCTTTTTTTTTAATGCCAGATTTTAGATCGGACATTGTGTATGATGATCTCATCACTGCTAATTTTATGAGTGACGATAACTATTAACCAATGTCGTCAAGGCAGCAAGAGTTTTATAGAATCTATAGCATAGCAAATTTCTGCTTATAGTCTTATTCTGTGCCCTATCATTTTTAGTGATGAGAAAATAACTCAAAATACAAAATACAGTAGAGCCTCCATAGTTGACCACATCCCTACATCAACCACCTCTTTAAATTGGCCTAATTTTCAGATACTGAACATGAACTACATGTATGTATCAGTATAGTAGGCCTAGTTCCTTACGTTGACTACTTCCATCATTGACCAGTTTGTTACAGTCCCTTGGGTGGTCATCTAACAGAGGTTCTACTGTATTTTATTCCCCATTTCTTACTTTTGTCATCTACTAAGATATTATTTCTTAATTTTTTAAATTAACAGGGTGGTGCCCATGGCTCAGTGAGTAGGCCGCCAGTCACATACACCGAGGCTGGCAGCTAGGCTAGTAGAGAGGCTGGTGGGTTTGAATGCAGCCTGGGACAGCTAAAACAACAACAACAAAAATAGCTGGGCATTGTGGTGGGTGCCTGTAGTCCCAGCAACTTGGGAGGCTGAGGACAGAGAATTGCTTAAGCCCAAGAGTTTGAGGTTGCTATGAAGTGTGATGCCACAGGGCTCTACCCAGGCGACAGCTTGAGACTCTATTTCAAAAAAAAAATTTTTTTTTTTTAATTAATGGTCCCATGAATCTTTGATTTGATACAGTTTTTATAACAAAAACTCTAACTCAGGATAATGATTATGAACTTACACTTTTCCTGCATTTTAAAAACTGTGGTAGGGTGGTGCCTGTGGCTCAGTGAGCAGGGCACCGGCCCCAGATACCAAGGTTGGCAGGTTCAAACCTGGACCCGGCCAAACTGCGACAAAAAATAGCCAAGCGTTGTGGTGGGTGCCTGTACTCCCAGCTACTTGGGAGGCTGAGGCAGGAGAATTGCCTAAGCCCAGGAGTTGGAGGTTGCTGTGAGCTGTGACTCCACATCACTCTACCAAGGGCAATAAAGTGAGACTCTGTCTCTAAAAAAAACAAAAAAAACCCCCAAAAACTGTGGTACGTTTTTAACAGGCACTGAAATGCCTCATCAAGCACCAGGCAGTCTAAGTGCTGGTACCTCAGTGGACAGACATAATTCCTTAGGTCCATGTCTCTGCACTCAAAAGCTCAAACTATATAAAAAAAAGAAGGTACATTAACAAATAGAACCCTTTGACTGCATGTTCGTTATGGTGCTGATACTTATGTGCACACTTTTCACATATGCAGACATCTATTTTGGATGACAATATATGAAGGGTTTCATGAATGGGACAAGCCAAATTCTACAAGAATATGGGAGAAGGAGGGTTTGGGTGAAGAGGAAATAGTGGAGTCTGACAAATTATGGGCCTTATCCTGGCTCTGACTCTTATTAAAGAGACTTTGGACATATTTTTACTCAACTGGGCTTCAGTTTCCTCATCTGTAATAATAATAACAATGATAAGAACAACAACAATAATTATGATTATTTATGTAGAAGTTAAAACTAAAGCCCCTGATGTATACATATTGAACAAGTGTTATTTTATTTTTTCCTAATATGTTGTCCACAATGTCTCTAAAGTAAAAATTATTATTAAACTTCCTTATAAAATAGATCCTTAGGCTGAAATGGGTTTTGAACCACATATCATGTGAGGTGACACCATGAATGGAGAGAAAGGAACACCTAGGGATGCTATCCAAAGGAAATTTTGATGACTCACTGATTAGCCGTGGTACATTGATATTTTCTAAAACTAAAACACAATTTCTGATTTATGGTATCCATTTCAATTTGGAATGACTTGGTCTGCAGATAGTGATATCTTAATCCAGACATTTGATTATTTTACATACCAGTGAGTTGGTGGGAGGCCGTTCCCAGTGCCAGATAGCGACTCAGCAACACCACTGGGGATTCTGGTTCTTTCTATCCTTTCACTTCATCATCCTTACCATAATCACATTTTATCCTCAGGTTTTCCCATTTAGGCCAGGCGATTGCCACCACAATCTGGGCATAATATCCAGGTTGCAGAAATGCAATCTCCTTCAGTACACATTAGGAGAAAAAAAAATCACCTCCCCAGCCGTTGTATTGGGTGGTATGATTAAAGAAATTACAGTTCCGCTCCTGGGGATTAATGACACCTGTGGAACAGCATAAGCATGTTGAGAACAACGAGACATTTGATTTGTGTTTTTTTCCCTGGCTCTGACACTTTTGCTTCCTGTTGCTTATAATAATACTACACATGCAGTGATTCAGCTCCTTGCATTTGGAAGTCAGAAGCACTGCACTAACATTAGCTTAATAGCTCTGAGAGTTGAATTGAGAGGCTATTTTGTTTAGATGGAAGTCATGGGTCTTCCTCCTCTTTAATTCTGAAGAAAGCTCACATTTTCTAAGCAAAGAAGTTTGAGCGATAGGAAGGAATGAAATCATAACATCATGGTTCTCTATTTGTCTTTGCCCTGAACCTAGTGCTGTTCTGTGATGCCCAGATGTGGCTATTTGTTGCTGGAGAACCACTTTCCTTTCCAAGGACCTCTGGGTACTTTCACAGCCCCAGCTCAGCCACCAATTATCAACATACAACCAGCACTTCCTCACGTCTAGGAAAGCATGAATCCAGTGTGAAAGGAGATGTGCTAGACTCGGTTTTAATGCAAATCTAGAAAGTTTAAAATTAGCAGACACGGTCTGCACAAACATCACAGCAACAATCAACCTCACAAGCAGAGGTAGATACTCTCTGGGATTTTAACCATGGTTCCTGATGTAAGTTAGGTAAGAAATAGCCATAGATTCTCATCTGAAAGTGTAGAAGTGCAATTACTTTATAACTTTTAGAAATAATCAAGTTCTCCTCTACTGTTCAGATTATTCTATAAATAGCTATAGAGTGGGGTTGTGCAGGACTCAAATCTCTAAGGCAATGGTTCTCAAACTTTAATGTAGAATAAATCTTCCATTTGATCCTGTAATCCCATTACTAGGCATCTCCCAGAAGACAAAAAAATCATTTTCCATTAGGACATTTGCATTAGATTGTTTATTGTGGCTCAGTTCACAATCACTAAGATGTAGAATCAACCTGAGTGCCCATCAACCCAGGACTGGATTAACAAGCTATGGCATATGTATACCATGGAATGTTATCCAGCCACAAAAATAGATGGAGATGTTACATCTTTTTTATTAACCTGTATGGAGTTGGAGAACATTCCACTTAGTAGAGTATCACAAGAACGGAAAAGTATCCAATGTACTCAATACTAACATGAAGCCAGTAGGTGAATAAATAAATATGCTCCCCCAGAAAAGAAAAAATTAAACTCAAGTGGGGAGGACTGGTGTGCTCTCACCTAACAGGCACAATGTAGGGGTACACGGCATACCTCCTGGGTAAGGGACACAACTACAACAGGGACCTCACCTAACAAATGCAAACAATGTAACCTAGTGGGTTGTATCTTCACATTCATCTGAAATAAAACAAACTGTAATGTATGTACATTGGGACTCATCTGAAAGACTCTTTAAAATGCAGATTGCTAGGTTCCAACCCCAGAGTTTTGATTCAGGGGGTCTGGAGTGAGGGCCTGAGAATTGTTTTGATGCTTTTTAAATTGACAAATAAAAATGCATATATTTATTGTAGGCTGCATGTTGAAATATAGATACCTGAGAATTTTTACATCTTACAAGTTCCTGGCTAATGCTGATGCTGCTATTGGAGGGACCACACTTTGAGAACTACTATCTTAAGGAAATGACATAAGATTCTGCTTCTCTCCGCATCACACTTTTTTGAGTGGGTCTCTTTTTTTGAAGTGTAACATGATCTGGACTGCTGTTTTAGATGACAGTGGATCTAAATTATTCAAACACTTTAATTGTGAGTCAGCAACAGAAGAAGAATGCCGGCAATAGCCCTGGCCTTGGCTGTAACTTGAGGGTCTCCTTTACGCCAGGCAACCAAGGAGCAAAGCTTGGATGCTAGAGAGGCCGCGGGTGTGCCGAACACAAGTATACTCATCTCGGGGGTGACAGGAGTGTCACGCAAATGCCTGCATTGGCTCTAGATAAGAAAACACCTCTCTCCGGCTCAGTGGCAGGGTTTTCCCATCCCCCTTTGTTTGGGGTTTGTAGAAGTGGCAGGTTCCTAGGGAGGTGTTGCTATCTGTGAGCTCTTGGTGGTGCAGCAAATTATATCTTTCCGTGGGTTAGATTGACTTGACGTGAGAAGGGGGTTGAATTTCCAGGAGAAGCGCTGTGCTTTCCTGAGGCACAGGAACAGCTCTGCACACCTACCACTGTTCTTTTATGAGAGGGGATTGATTTCCCTGGGAGTGTATGTGTGTGCGCATGTGTTTAAGTAAAACCTCCAACACCTTAATTGCAGGTTCCTTAATAGCACTGTATGAAAACATTCTAGCTTACAAGCATTTATATAATCTGGGTCCTTAGAGTATCTCTTACACAGCTTTTTGATCTTTGAGGGTTTTTTTCCCTCATTTACTCTGCTTAACTTAGATGAAATTCGTTTTCCATCTGTGCCACAAGTCTCTTATCTAAAAATTTCTGGATGGGAAAGCAGAATGAGACTATTTCGACTCTACTGACGTTCTGTGATCTGCACCTTTCCTTTTCATGTCTGAAGCACTATGTGGAGAGGGCAGACCTTATTCTCTGGAAATGAAAGGGGCGTCTCTCGGTGCTGCAGAGATAAAAAGTGATAGGCTTATTATTTAGACGTCAGTGAGTGATCAGCTCAGAAGCCTTAAGTGGCAGGGCATAATTAAGACTCTCCTAGCTCCATACTTCACAGCTCAGTTCCTCTCCCAGAGGGGCCAATCTGGTGCAGTGTGTGGGGAGGCACAGATGTCTGCCTTTACATCAGACAGGAGAGGGTGGAGAAGGCCTTTTTGGCACATTCATATTGTCCAAGGACGCTAAAGTCTATCTAGACCACACCTGCAGTCAATATTTGATATCTTTAGATCAACCTCTGCTCAGAGACAGGGAAAGGGAACTTTCTGCCCAGTCTATTTGCAGAGAACTTATTTAATTAAGCATACTCTTTCGTTGGCACAACCTTGACAAAGTAACTATAACCTGTCAAACAATTCTCAATCTTTGGTATATACAAAGACAAATAAGACAGGGTTTCTATCTCAGAGAAAGTTAAAATCTAATTGGGGAGAAAGTCATGTAAAAAATTAGTAACTGACTAGTATGAGGGGGTTGCTGTACAGCAGGAAGAAGGGGCTGTGGGCCACAGCAGAGAAGGGAGCAATTCTCCCTTGGTGGCAGTGCAGGGTGAGAGAAGGACTGGAGGAAACTTGACAGAATGAGTAATTTTTAAGCTAAGCCTTGAAAGAGGAGGAGGAGGGTACTAGTTATATTGCTAGTTATAAAAGCTCCTGTATATTGTGCTATGGGAGGTGGGACTTTATTACTAGTAGCCTCCAAAGTGGGATAAACCAGTTTACCCCAAAGAGTCATCTACCAGGCTCAGGCAAGAAAATGTAAGAACTTGATACTTAGTTTTTTCAACAAATGAGAAAGAAATTATGTTTTGCTGATACATACGACATGAATTGAGGGTCGGTATCTTAGGCAAATGCAATTTCCCTAACAGATATTAGTGTTAGGAAATAGAATACAGATACTTGTAAGATTAAATAGACAGGACCTGATGCCTGAAGACTTATAGAAGTGATGAGTCTGAGTTTTCAGTTTTGATAAGTGAGAGGTAGATGGCAGGGCTGCCCACCACAAACAGGTGTTCAGGCTGTGTCCTCACAAAGACACCCAGCAGAGCGGTGGGAGGGCTAGTCGTCCACTACTGTCCACTCTGGTACGAGGGTATGACAGCCTAGGGCAGTGATTCCTTTTGTAATGCAGCCAAGACCCAGTGTGTGCCAGGCAGTGCTCGGGTGGTGGCTTCATTCATTAGCACAGAGACTGAGGAGAGTGGGCTGGGGGTGCAGGGAGAATCTTGGGTTAGACTTAGGGCATGTTGTCTTTGTGCTTGTGTGGAACAGTCAGCTGGATGAATTAATAAAGGTCAGAGGAGGGATAGAGTGGGGGAAGAAGCGGGGGATTATTGGAAATAACCCAGGAACAGGGAGGAATGGAAGCCTTGGGCATGGTGAAGGTCATAAGTGGCCATGTAGGTGGGAAGAGCAAGGATGCCCTAATTGAAGGGGCAAAGGGAGGGAGAGGAGCCAGTGGGGTGACAGGGACTAATCCAAGGCAGAAAGAAAACCATGGAAGGTGGCATCACAGGGGCTCCAGAGGGAGAAAACTTCAAGAAAGATCAAGTAAATGGGAAGAAAAAAATTCTCTGTGGGATTTGGAGTTAGGAAATTATTAATTCCCTTAGAAAATTATTTCAGTGGAACAGTGAGTGCAGATACTTGACTAAATGGTTAAAGAGTGAAATGAAGGTAAGAAAACCAACATTGGGGATGTAAAATACATGTATTAAAGAGTTTGCACAAGAAGGGAAGGATCAAGATCAAAGTCCTATAGACCTTTCATTACCCCCTTGAAATTTCACTGAATGAGTATTGATTTCCTCTTAGCCCCGGGTTGAAGATACATGTCTCCCTCAGGTGTGAATCAGGCTCCTGGCTTCTCAGGACCTTGTCCTTACTCGAGTGCTCACTGCATTTCTTCAAGTCCAGAGTTGAAACAAGTTTTGAGCAACACACGCAACATGATTTTCCCTTTTTGTTTCTAATTCTCATTCTATTGAGATCCAAAGCTGATTTTCACATTTGATTTTAACAGCACGTTGGCCCCATTTTCAGGATTCTTTAACATGTAACATTGTTCCTCTTCAGAATCTGCATACATGTACTTTGCACATATAAGACATTGAATATTTATTACTTAAAAAATCTTGTCAGATGCTACAGTTTTGAAAGCATTTTTTTAAAGGTATTTTCTCTGAGTTACCCATGTTGAAGCTCAAATATCATATTGTATCCCATACAGACTCAATCGTTTCCTTCAGTATTCCTTTCAGCTACCTGGAAATGTGTATTAATATATCATTGCAACCATGAGGGTATTCCTTTTTTTGTATTCACTCTTTCTGATCATTTATAGCATATGTTAAGTGGCGGGGTTTTTGTGTGTGTGTGTGTGTGTGTGTGTGTGTGGAAACTTTGCTATTTCTGCTTTATTCAGAAAAACTTATTACGCCTAAATTTCGGCTTGTCTCAGAATCATTATCTGTTAATGAAATATTCCCCCCAGAGGGTCCCTACCCCAATTCGGTCTTATAGTGTTTTAAATTACTTTTGAAATGAAACCTTGTTGAGGGTTTTTCAAACATGGGAATAAAGTGAGTTTCTTGGACTCTCCTAGTTTCATGCTTACCATCTAGAAGCAATCTGGTAGTTCTATCAGGAATAATTTCCTCTTCTAAAAATAGTCATGTTTTCTTTGTGATATGTGCTGAAATGTTTAGTGATTCTATGGGTTGTGGTATAATAATTTTGCTCAGTTTTCTGAGATCTGTCTGCCAGGGATCTCCTCAACTGTGGCAGGATGTCTGTTTTGATCAATATGTAAACAATCCCAGCAATAAATTCCTTCAATGTGCTTGCGTGGGTGCCCATGATTTATTTACTTCCATTTGCCAATTAGGTCTAGAGAGCCTCCCTAATAGATTCACTGGAAAAAGACAGAAAGAAATCTTGGAAGGAAAGAGCTGAACCAAAAAAGAAAAACCTTTCTGCTACCTAAATTTAGAATAAATCCATCACCATTTTTGTTTTACCTCAATTAACTTTATCCTTCTGAATTCATCTAGTCTCCAGAGAAATCTTACAGCCTGGAGAATTCCTCCATCCTACTGGACTTTAAAAGTTCTTGTGAAATGTATAGTTCATGTGATCAGGGAGTCGGAGTATATTTGTAGTTCATTATTATGATGGCGCTTGTGGGCGTCAGGAACGATAATGTCTATGTTTAATGGTATTTGTAGCTTGCCCCTGGCTGGCAATTACCTGCCAAGTGTAGTGGCTGGATTGAAAGCATGATTGCAGCAGCCCATTTTAAGAGCTATCCTACTGGCTCCTCATGATAATTTGACCTACAGCATGTGCGTGTGCGTGCGTGTGTGTGTGTGAGAGTGTGTGCAGGGTGTGCTGTCATTTCCTCATTCCTCCTGTGCAGTTAAAGGAAACTTCCCAGGGAATTGAACAATTCAAATAATAAATTTCTTCAATATTGGCTTTGCTCAGCCAACTGAATATTCTTAATAAAACAGCAATTGCCTGTCCTAAACCCACTCCTTAGGCAAGGGACACAGGGGATATGGAGAATGTGCTGGGTTCACAAGTGGCAGTGACTGCATGAGACTGTGATGGAGGCGTCTGGTCTCGGGAGGGAGAGGCTGGTTGTCCACAGGTCTTAGAGACTGACAGCAGCCGCTGCTGATTCAACTGTTTTGCATTCATTTGCCTGTGATGAGTTGGGCAGCATTTATTACCTTTTTATACTTAAAAAAAAAAATACTGCCCAGCTTAGACAACTATGCAAGATTACCCTCATCGCTGAAAGCTGGAGTACTGATATTGCATTTACACAGAGTTGGCTGTGGGAACAAGGGAGAATGCAAAGCAGGACTTCAAGTTCCCACTGCTGTGCAAATGGAGACAGTGAAATAATAGCAGCCAAACCTCATGCAAATGTATAAACCTCAATCCTAACAACCTGTGTGCTTCTGAATAGAACAGTACAAAGCTTGTGGCCATTGTTCTGTTTGATGTATTGCTTTAACACTTTTAATTATTTTATTTCTATTTAAAATAGAAGTTAATTAAAATGTCTACCAGTTATTAACAGTTCACATGTTAAAAAGAACTTTTTTAGGCTTTGTACATTTTTCTTGTTGTAAAATCAATATGCAGTCACCGTTGAAAAACTAGCAGGAATAAGCAAAATTAAAGAGTATGAACATCTAACACATTGCCTTAACTACAGACTAGGCACTGTCATAAATGAGTTCTCGTATTGGTTCATTTAATTCTCCAGGCCATCTTACCAGGTAGGTTTTTATCTATTCCCAGAAAAAGAAATTGAGGCCCAGAGAGATTAAACAACTTGCCCAGAGTCTAAAAATAGCCCAGCTCTAGAGTGTACACTGTTCACCACACTATTGCACTTCTCGGTAACTACTCACCATATCCCTCCCTCAGGAATAACTTACAATCAACCTTAGTGGGTGATGCTTCAGACCTTGTCTATTAATACAAACTAATGAATATATTTTACGCTTGTATAACATATGTAAATATAGAGTCTGTGGATACATAACTGATTTTCAAATATC
>CAUYQV010173772.1:0-29375 GCA_963574575.1 Galagoides demidoff | reverse complement strand
AAAAAAAATGGCCGGGCGTTGTGGTGGGCGCCTGTGTTCCCTGCTACTTGGGAGGCGGAGGCAGGAGACTCGCTTGAGCCCAGGAGTTGGAGGTTGCTATGAGCTGTGATGCCATGGCACTCTACCCAGGGGGATAGCTTGAGGCTCCATCTCAAAAAAAAAAAAAAAAAGAAAGAAACATATCTTCATGAGGGCTTCTAACTGGATCATATCTAGAAAATACTAAAAATAATCTATAAGATTATTTTTTAACATCAAAATTTTAGAAATTGCCTCTAATATCCAAAAAATAGGGTAAAAACCCACAAAGAATGAGATTTTAAAAATATATAAAATGTTAATAAAGGGATATATATTTACTATGCACAAAATGTATGTGTATTGTTTATGTATTATGTTTATGTATATATACAAATATATACGATATGATGAAGATAACAGCACCTTTTGTGGGTATTGAGAAAATTTTTCTTTGCTTTTTAATATTCACTAAGCTTTCTAAATGAATATACCTAATGCATTTTGTAAGCTGGACATAATTTTCTCAATTGAAATACAATAAGTTTTAAAAATACTCAGCTTGAATCATAACAAAAAGAATGTGGTATTTCATTGTGGCAGAGACCACTAGCTTTCTAGCGATTTACTATCTGCATAAATACACACTTGGACCTTGTCTTTTCCTGTAAGTTGTATTTTCATATTCATAAACACACACCACACACACACACAGGCTCAGAGGTGAAATTCTCAGTTTAGTCTTTGTTTTCGCTTTCATTCCAATATGAAAAATCTAGAAAATAGAGGCAAACCACCCAAAACTTCATCTTATTTATTTTATTTTATATTTGAGACCAAGTCTTACTCTGTTCCCCAGGTTAGCGTCCTATGGTGTCCTCATAACTCATAGTAACCTCAAAATCCTGGGTTAAAGTGATCTTCCTGCTGTAGCCGCCTGCATAATTGAAGATGCCCACCACCACACCCAGCTAAAAATGGGGTACTCACTCTTGTTCTGGTTGTTTTTGATCTCTTGAGGTCAATGGATCCTCCTGGATCAGCCTCCCAGAGTTCTAGGATTACAGGTGTGAGACAATGTGCCTGGTCAAAATTAAGCTTTTAAAATGCATTTGAATGCATTCTTTCTCTCTAAAAACTGTCCTCTAAAGTAGCATTATCATTCATGGTAGTACAGAGTAAGATATCTTCTTGGAAATGAAGGTAGGGGATGTACACACTAGAAACTGGAATCTAAGATTTCAAATTCACATGCTACCCCCAGTTGTCTGTAGTATGTCATAGTAATTGAGAGAGCGAGAATTAGAATGAGAGATCTCTCTGATCTGGGTTGAGTCTGACTTTGCTCCTTATAAGCTTTGTGACCTTAGGCTGAACATTTGTCCCCCTATGCCTCAATTTCTTTATTTATAAAATGGACATATAAAAGGTCCTAATGTTCAAATGGAGAAAATGTATGTAAGTGCTTAGTACTGCATCAGGCAATTAATAAAGTGATGAGTTATCATTAGCTCGTATTAATTAATAAAGTGATAAGTTATCATTTGCTCATATTATAATTATATTTTCTCTGCACACAGGCATATCTCTTTAATTTCCATTTTCTTTTTCTTTCTTTTTTTTTTTTTGAGGCAGAGTCTCACTATGTCATCCTCCTTAGATTGCTGTGGTGTCACAGCTCACAGCAACCTCAAACTCTTAGCCTTAAGCGATTCTCTTGCCTCAGTCTACTAAGTAGCTCAGTAGCATCCGCCACAATGCCTGGCTATTTTTTTTGTTGTTGTTGCAGTTGTCATTGTTGCTTTGGCTGGCCTGAGGCCGGGTTCGAACCCAACAGCCTTGGTGCATGTGGCTGGCACCCTACTGACTGAGCTATAGGTGCTGCCTTGATTTTCTTATTATAAAGTATATAAATACATTTTACCTTATAGATGGGTTTTATGATTATCTAATGTTAATAAGGCAATTTAAAATACATCTAGATATTACTTGATTTTAATTGCCTGGCCCCAATAAATATCTTAGGTTTGCCAGGGTGAAGAATAACCTGTTAATAAAACTTTCAAATGAGTTGCCAAAACATTTGTGTTTATTGCCATTCACTGAATCCTAAATCCCAAGAAACCTTTCTAATGTAATGAGAGATCAACATTTTATATTATTTAAGAACCGATTCTGTAGCTATTCTATTTTTTTTTATTAACTTTATCCATTTGTTTTTTGATGTAAAAATCTTGAATGCCCTGGAGAAAAATTATTATTTGGGCTGAAAATGTATGAAGAAGCTTAAGGCTCATGAGAAGGAGAAAGCAAAAAATAAGAAAAACAGAATTCCTTCCTCTTTCAAAGGATGGCCAAGGTATCCGAGCTTTCCATGGAGATGGGAGCAGGCCTTTCTTGCTGAGATATGGAAGGAAGAGGTGCCCTACATTTAAATATCTAGAGTACATCTCCCATTTAAAAACAGCTCAGCTAATCATCTAGAGAGGAAGAAGAGGGTAAAATAGCCTGTGAACAAGCCCTTTTTGTGGTGTTAAATTAAACTAATTAATGAATACCACATTTCTAATGAGGTTGAGAAGTCCCCCTTGGAAAAACTTGTCTTACATAAAAAGAGGAAAGAGGCCAAGTGGGTTATTTGCATGGAGTGGGACAGTTCTACTAAACACCAAAATCATACTCATGTAATGGTCTTGTTCAATATCTGTTATAATTTTTAATCATATGTGTAATTATGTGCAATATGTACTTTAATATATATATAAGGTCAACAAGGAATCCTACCCAGATTCCCTGCAATGATGTATTTCCCTCTCCTTTAAAATACTGAATGATGATAGTTATTTTTGAATTTTAATTGACATGAAAATTTAATTGTGAACATAATAATATTCTTGGGCTACACAGAAGAAGAGTAGAAAACCAGAATTTAGGATCATGATTGTTCATTGACTCTCATAATAAAGTGATTAACATGGCATATTACTAAAATTTCCATTTCCTACATATTAACTGGGTTCCTGGGATGTTTAACTAAATCATATTAATAATATAATTGTAAGAATTAAAACCTAATGCTCTTTCTCATTATTGGCAAATATTTGTTTTCAAAAATGTCTCAGTAAGGAATAGTTTGCTTTAAATACATGGATATTTTGAACTTATGTTTTGAGGAAATAGTGCCTTTCGGCTTGAAGATTGACCTATTTTTCACTAATGTTATTAACAGTACTGTTTTTCCAAATCATCCTCATTATGTTGAAAAGCAATGGCTCTTTTCATTATTTTTAAGGAGACTGTGTCGAAAATTTCTGTGAGATCAATGGACATTCTCTGAAAAACAAGTATCCTGGGGATCTGTTTCTCAGACAGTGATTTCCCATCACGGCCACTCAAGGTCACCCTCTTCCCGTCCTCAGCGGTCGGTTCTCAGCACTTGTTTTCCAACCTGTTATGAGCATTTGACTCAGTCCTCTCTTGTGCATTTGCCACCTGTAGCTGTAATGCCTCCACCCTCTCTTGCTTTCCCCTACTTCACCATCCTCTCATCTGGGTCTCCTTATAGGATAGTTCTCCTCTTCAGGACGTCAGACCTCTGCTTTTTACCCAGAACTCCTGCCATGTGTAATCCATACAGTATCGGGGAGAGTCAGTGATAATTGTTATGCTGTAACATAACAAGCATTATTATAAGATTGTTTTTAAAACTATCCCTTCCCACATTTATTTATTTATTTATTTATTTATTTATTTATTTATTTATTTATTTATTGGTAATAGTGTCTCACTCTGTTGCCGTGGATTGAGAGCCATGGAGTCGTCATAGCTCACAGCAACCTCAAACTCTAGGGCTCAAGTGGTTCTCTTGTCTCAGCCTCCTGAGTAGCTGGGACTACCAGCTAGTTTTTCTACTTGTAGTAAGGTCAGGGTCTCCTTCTTGCTCAGGCTGGTCTCCATCTACTGAGCTCAAGCAATCTGCCTGTCTCTGTCTCGCAGAGTGATGGGATTACAGGCATGGCCCCCCATCCCCCACAGCCGGCCTGCTTCCCCCATTTTAAATGGCATCAGTGGGCAGATCTAACTCATTCCCTATGTGGAGGGAAATATTCAGCCTGTTATTGTATTGCTGCTTCTTGGTGCTGTCAGTAAGTTCTTAGGATAAAGATGAAGTCACCCTAGAGCAAGCCAACCTGCGAACAAGGGCAAAAGTGAATACCGCTTTGATGAAAGGAGGCGCTCTCTGCCTCCAGCCTGGAGTAATAAACTAGTTGAGAATAGGACCATATAAGGTAAAAAAAAATCCAACTGTTTAGCTACCTGAAAAGGAAGCTATTATAAGCCATGGCGGCGAAGCAGTAGACTTTGCAGAAAATATGATTGTGGCTCCAAGTCTTTTCCAAGCATCTTTCTTGAAATGTTAAGGCAAAATAATGAGAGCCAGGCCAACTGCAAAGATCAGGTTAAGGATAACACTTCACTGCCTGTACCAGTCACCTCCTACGCACGGCCTCATTTCCTCTTCAATTCACCTCTGATTCCAGGCTCTGCTACCCTGAAAATTTCTGGGCAAGATTTGGCTCACTTTCCTTCATGGCACTGCTATTAGTCAGGGTTCTCCAGGGAAACAAAATGAGTAGGATACAGACTGGCATCTACTGTATATCTACATTCACATCGATCTGTATCTAGTATAGGAGTGGGCTCACGTGATTATGGAGTCTGAGAACTTTTGCCATCTGCTTTCCATAAACTGGAGGACTAGAAAGGCTGGTGGGGTACATTCAGTTTAAGTTTAAAGGCTTCAGAACCAGGAGCACCAGTGTTTAAAGGCAGGAAAAGATGGATTTCCCAGCTCAAAAGAAGTAAATTCATCTTCCTGCACCTTTTTGTTTTGTTCAGGTCTTCAAAGGGTTAGACGGTGTCCGTTTTCTCTGTGACTGCTGCCATCTTCACACGGTCTGTTACATCTATTAATCCAAATGCTAATTTTTTCCAGAAACACCTTCAGAGACCCACCTATATAAAATGTTTTACTACCTATCTGGGCATCCATTAGCCTAACTAAGTTAATATATAAAATTAAAAGTCACAGTGCTCTACTTCAAGGCATGTGCTTTGTATTAATATTATACTGCCCCAGAGCATTTGTTTTGGGAATGGGATCTTTTTAGACGTCCACTCAACACTCATATCTCAGGAAAACTGGGATGACCCTCAACTGACAGGGAGTATAAGGCAGTGGCAGAATGCACCTCTATGTCTTCTCTTGCTGAAAACTTGTGAGAAGTATTTCACGAAACTCTTCAGAAACTCTCATATAAAACCAGTCATCTGCCATGTTGGTGTTTTTGAAACTTCTGTTCTTTTTTTCCAATTCAATTTTAAATCTTGTGTTCCCACACCTTACAGACAAATTTCCCAATAAACTACACACAAAAAATGCTTGGGCGCTCGGTTGTGTGTAGGGGGACCTAGGCTAAAACCTACTTTCAGAGGTCCTTAAGGGAGTTGAGTTGAGATGAAAAGGAATGGGCACAACACAGAGGTCAGTGCAAGTGTCCCCAGGCTGGAAAAATTGTGGCTAAACGAGACATCTGTCTGTGGTATCTCATACATGGAATTAACTGGGAATGAAGCTCAACCCTGCAAGTCCCTGAGTCTTGCTTTGCCAACGAACCTGTAAATATGACTTAAAACAATGTCTGGTCTCCAAACTTGCACCAGCAGTCAGTGGCCTGTAAAAGACCCTAAGAAGACATTCCTTTAAAGTGCGTGTCAAATGTGACTATGGAGGATAATGGACAAAAAGTCCTTTGCTGAGAACAGAACCAGAAGCTTTGAAGTTGGCTGATAAAGGAATTGATTCTACTTATAGAGAAAAAGCATGTTGGCTCTTGCTGGTCAGAGGGATGTGAAAATTGCTATGGAAATTTTCTAAATGTGACCTTTATTATATTATACACATGTTTTGAAAGTAGGTAACTTATCCACAAGCAGCTACATTTCAGAAAGCTAAATTTGCTAAAGGCTTCTGGAGTTCTTTTTCGATGCACTAAGGTAATGGTGCTTGTTGTCTTAGGAAGAGTGAACATGTTCCCTTTATAGAAAAGAGGAAGGGTGTACATCGATATTTCAATGAGCAAAGTGGTAGACTAGCTGAGAAAATGGTTTTCCCATAATATTTATTTCCTTATTAAACTGTAGTGTAATTTCTTATTTTTATCCAGACACAAAACTACTCAGAATAAAGACATTTTCCATTGCCCCTCTTCTCAGTTAGATAACCCCATATGCCTGTGTTCTGGCCAATGTTGCCTGAACAGAAGTGATTTGTGCAAGTTTTGGGTCATGTCCTAAAGAAAGGCCAACATCCTTTCTTCCCCACTTCTTCCCATCTAAGGTTTAACTATGGACATGAAGACTAGAGTGTTATCTTAGATAATATATGCACAAAAAATTTGAGTTCTGCTCTGTCCTCATTGACAGCATAAAAATGTAAACTCCTGTTAGTTGACAACTGTCAGTCAAATCTTTGATATATATTACATATTTTTATCTGGCTTACAACTCTTTAAGGTTGAAATGATTGTAACTGTTGTACAGATAACAAAACTGAAGATGAGGAAGACTTATCAACTTGCCCAACAAATGTTCAGCAACTTGACCTGATGGATTCAAACCTAATTTTATTCTATTTCCAATTATTTTTATATGTTAAGTATTTATATTATCTTGCAGGGATTTTATATTAGGATTGTCTCTTGTTATTGACTTGCTTTTAAACCAGCACTAAAGACATTTTTTCTGCTTAATATGAGACAATTAAAAAATACACAATATTATTGTAGACAATCTTATCATTTTCCATTTGACTATCTTACCTTTATTGTCCTATTTTAAACATGGTGTTATTTCAAAATATGCTTAAATTAGATATATTTACATAAGTTTTAATTTTGAATTAACTTTTGAATATATGAATATAATATTAGGTTTCATTCCTACCTTTTCTAATAGGTATTTGTAATTTCATTTAGGTGAATATGTGTACTTTAGTGTTAAAAATATATTTAATTTTAACATAGAATAGCCTATTTTCTATGTCAAATCACAATATAAATTTTAAGGACCAGTCTTTTATGGTCACCAACTTGTCGGTAGAGCAGAAAAGCTTTTTCAATGGATCCTTCATAAGACACGTTTTCCATCATGAAGTGATATGGGGATTCATCACTGTGTTGACAAATGGTTGAATAAAATCTTTTGGTTATTGTTTTCCTGTCAAATTGACTAGATCAGAAAAATAAAAACAAACAAAAAACCAAAGATTCACAACCACAACACCCAAAACTACTACAAAAAACAATTGTATAAATCTTGGTCAATTCAAAAGAATAGAGTTTAAATATTTTATCAATCATCTAACATTATTTTATTAATAATAATTTAATTATAGTTTAAATTTTTTTTTTTTTAGAGACAAGAGTCTCACTTTGTCACCCTCAGTAGAGTGCAATGGCATCACAGCTCACAGCAACTTCCACCTATTAGACTTAGGTGATTCTCTTGCCTCAGCCTCCAGAGTAGCTGGGACTACAGGCACCCACCACAATGCCTGGCTATTTTTTGGTTGCAGTTTGGCTGGGGCCAGGTTTGAATCCACCACCCTCAGTAAATGGGGCTGGCACCCTACTCACTGAGCCACAGGTGCCTCCCTATAGTTTAAATTCTTTTTAGAGACCTCACAACACAGGTTTGCAAATTTTTATTGCCTTTATATAAATAAGAATCATGAAGAAACATAGAAGTAAGTAGCAGTATGTTGAGTATCTGTATATTCAAGTTCTTTTCTTAAATAAGAAAGAACAATATTAAAACTTAGAACATCCTTTTCAGTGTCTTGATTCTAAGACCTTATTAAGGAATTCTCAGAGACTTAGATACCTTCCAATGGATTTTCTTTAAATGTCAGCTTCCAGTGGATGGGGCATCTGTGTTTAAAATACTACATGTAATTTTTCAAGAATTTACATATAGTCTATTCTATGGTCCAAATGCTTTGTATACAGCATTTGACTCCTGTGTATGTTGGAAAAACACATTTCTACACAAAGAATGACGATTTTGAAAGGACATGGGTCTCGAAATTACTGACATTCCAGACGTGAGTATACATTCTTATATCATAACCCAAGTGTTTGAGGGTCTGACAATTTAGTTTGCAAACTCATCCCAGAAAAAGTGCTACAAACTTCATTATTGCATATCACTATGTTCACCTTAGAAGTGCTCCCTTGGGAGGCTATGTACCCGTGTAAGCACTTAGTCCACCATTCAAGGCAATTTTGTAACTCTTTGGTCTGGAATGATCATTAGAGCTGTTGTCATATGACACACAAAAACATGCCAGGTTAATGAATGTCACTCAGTAAGATACCACCAATGTTGACACCAACATAGCTGTGAGACGCTGAGATGCAAGGTTATGAAACCTGACTGAGTTGTTTGTACAGTACGGCTAATGTAAGCCCACGGTGCAAGTTTGCGAAGTTCACTGTCAGACCATTGTATGACAATAGCTCTGATGGCCATTCCAGAGAAAGAGCTCCAAAATTGCTTTGAAGGGTGGATTAGGTACTGGTGTCGGTGCATAGCTTCCTAGGGGGAGTAGGAAGGTGGCTGGAATGATATTCACCAGTGACAGAGGTAGCACTTTATCTAGGATCAGTTTGCCAACTTGATTATCAGACCTCATGAGTTTCTGTTTGTTTTCAATTTTTTTGTTATGGCAAAATATATGTAACACATAATTTGTCATTTTAACCATTTTAAAATGTACAATTCTATGGTCTTAACGATATTCACAATGTTGCACAACCATCACCATTATTGTGTCCAAAACTTTTTCATCACCTTAACTAGGAAATCTTTATTCAATAAATCCCCATTGCTTCTCTTTCTAGGACCTCGCAACCTCTAAATTATTTTCTGTCTCTATGAACTTGTCAATTCTAGATTCTTCTTATAAGTAGAATCATGCAATGTTCATCCTTTTCTTTATGATTCAAGTTGGCATAAAGTTTACCAGATTTATTGGTGTAGTACATATCTGAATTTATTTCTTTTTATGTCAGAATAATATTCCATCATATTTATATAGTGTATTTCGTTCATCCATTCATTCATCTATTGGTGGACACTGGCATTGTTTCTACCATTGATTATTATGAATAATGCTTCAATGAACACTGACATAGAAGTATCTGTGTGAGTCCCTGTTTTCACCTCCCCAGTGTATAATCTAGGAATAGAATGCTGTATCAGACGGTTATATCTGTGTTTTGTGGAGAACGGCCAAAATGGTTTCCACGGTGGCTGCACTATTTTACATTCCTACTAGAAAATTCCTATGAGGGTTCCAATTTCTCCACATCCTGGCAAATATTTATTTTTCTTTTCATATTTGATTATATTGATCCTAGTAGGTATAAAGGAGTATTGTGTTGTGGTTTTCATTTGCATTTACCTAATGACTAATGATGTTGTAGATCTTTTCATATAATTACTGCCTTTCGTGCATATTTTTTGAAGAAATGTCTATTTTTAGTCCTTTGCCAATTTTAATTTTTTTCTTTTTGGGTGTGTGCTTTTGTTGTTGAGGTGTTTTCTTTGTATGTTCTGGATATTAGACTCTTATCAGATACATGATATGCAAATATTTTTTGTCTTTCTGTAGGTTGTTTTTGTATACTCTTAGTCATGTCTTTGGTGCACAGAAGTTTTTTGTTTTTTTTTTTCTGAAATAACAGCCATTTATTATGCAAATCAACCTTTTGGAAAATTTATAAGATTCTTTTCTAAGAAGCATAACATAATAAATGGATACTGTAAAAAGATCTGATTAGTTAAAAGTGGTGCACAGAAGTTTTTAATTTTGGGGAAGTCCAATTTATCTATTTGTTCCTTCTGTTGCTTGTGCTTTTGGTGTCCTATTTAATGATTCATTGCTAAATCCAAGGTCATAGAGATTTATCCCTATATATATTTTTAAAAGTTTTATGGGTTTTGCTCTCATATTTAAGTTGTTGATCTATTTAGTTAATTTTTGTATATGGTATTGGTTAAGGGTTCAAGTAGAACTTTCAGTACATTATTAAATAGCGATGGAGAAAGTAGACTTCCTCATCATGTTCCTAATCTTAGGGACACTGGCCTCTTAGGGGGAGTACTTTGAGGAAGTACTTAGGAAGGAAGCTTTCAGTCTTTCACCACTGACTGATTTTAGCTGTGCATTTTTCATAAGTGCCCTTTATTATGTTGAAGTTAGTCCCTCTATTCCTAGTTTTCTGTTTTTTCATTTATGCAAGAATGTTGCATTTTGTCATTGTCTTTTCTATCTCCACTAAGATTATCGTGTGTGTGTGTTTCTTTTTTGTAATAGTATGGTATATTGCATTGATTGATTTCCTTATGGTGAACCACCCTTGCCTTCCTAGGATAAATCCCACTTCATACAGGTCTAAGATGATCTATTGTGTTTTAACCATAATTTTTTATCCCAGGCAACCACATAATCATTACTTCAGCTTGCAGTGTTCAAGTAATATCCACTGTTTTTTCCGAGGCTGAGTTTTGAGTTAAGTGATACAGAGATGAATGCCTTGCATGAGCCCTTTGTGTAGCCCCCAGCCAAGTTAGAACACATAGCCGGAATACTTGTGAATAAGGTGTGCTCACTCCCTTTGGGTGCCTCTCTGGGAATGCCAGCTTTCCTCTTCTAGACTGATGTCATACCATGGAGGGTATTTGTCAAAGGCAAGTAAAATGCTACAAAACTTTCCTGCCATTTTTAATACCAAGTACTATTTCCAGCACATAGGAGGCACTCAATAAATATTCTGGAATAATCCAGTGCTTGCAAAAAAATAAAGTCCACTTTTCTTGTTGATAAACACGTATGATATGTGAATAGTGGTGTGTTTGCATGTGTGTGTGTACACATACATATATCTCTTCCCTCCAGTGGCACAAAAAGCCGGAGCACTGGGGCTTTCTTTCAGGAAGTTGCTCAGATTTAAGGTAGAAGAGGAAGAGGAAGTGGTTGGCTTTGAAGGAGGAGGAAGTGGTTGGTTTTGAAAGCTGTAGCAATCAAATATCAAAAATAGAGCCCAACTTTTTATTAGATTATGATAGTTATTTTAATATCTGTTTTCCTCAACTGACTCAAAGCATTGCAAGTTCCAAACCATTTCTGTGTTTGTTTCCAAACACTAAGCATCAATTGTAGTGTATGGTGTAGAGTAGATCCTCACTGATGTCTAGGACATGAAATACATGAAAGATGTACCTGTCGAATAGTGAAGGTACACACATTCTAACATTTAGAATGTTCTAAAGGGATTATTTGGAGAGTAATTAATAGAGAAACTCCATGGCATGAGAAGCTTTTTATTACCAAAGAAGAATCTGGTCTTAATACATGAAAAATGTACTTACAGGCCATAGAAATATACATATATATACACCCCCCCACACACAAATGAGGACTGTCTGGAAAGTATTCAGACACATAATATGAAAATAGTATTGATAATGGCTGGATACTTTCCAGAAGCTTATGTATTTGTGTGTGTGTGGGGGGGCTGTCTGGAAAGTATTCAGCCATTTAATATGAAAAATAGTATTAATGATGCTTGGATACTTTCCAGAAAACTCACATATATGTGTGTGTGTGTAGTAGTTCCCCTCTCAAGTGAAAATTCTAGAAATAAACAACTCACAAGTTTTAAATTGTGTGCTGTTCTGAGTATTGTGATGAAATCATGTGCCATCTCATCCCCTCCTATCCGGGACATAAATCATCTCTGTCCAGTATATCCTAGTTGTCTGTGCTGCCTGCCTGTTAGTCACTTACTAGTCCTCATGGTTATCAGATAAAGTGTCCTGATATCACAGTGTTCGTGATCAAGTCACCCTTATTTTACTTACTTATGGCCCCAAAGCCTAAGAGCAGGGAGACTGGCAATTTGGACATGTCAAAGAGAAGCTGTAAGCACTTCCCTTAACTGAAAAGGTAAAAGTTCTCAACTAAAAAAGGAAAGAAAAATGTATTCTGAGGTTGCTAAGATCTATAGTAAGAACGCATCTTCCATCCATGAAATTGTGAGAAAGAAAAAAGACCTTTGTCATCATACACAGGGTTTGATACCATCTGCAGTTCCAGGCATCTCATGGAGGTCCTTTGAAGGTCAGAGGGACACTGTGCGTGTCAGAGGGCTTTTTGTGGGTGTGCGAAAGATGCCCAAGGAAAGTATGCAGACGTGGGAATTGGGAAACTAGAGGCCTGGTTCTATTTCTGCCTCTAATTAGTTGGAAAGTCCTTAATCATTTCATTTCTTGGCTATTTACTCATTGATGAAATGAAAGGACTCTATTAATGTTCTAAACTGTGTTGAAACTCTCAGTTCCTGTGAATAGGTCTGGCTCAGGGGCTTTTGCCCTCACTTAACAATGGAAGAAGTAGGTGGACCCTGAGCTGTTTGGGTCCAGTAAAAACATTGTACTGCATTCAGGTGTAAGTGCTTCTTATCACTGATCCATGTTGAGGTGCCCCGTGTGGCAGAGAGGTTGCAATGATTTATGAACTTATCCTGTCTGGGCAGATTTATTACAACCTATTTTCTTGATTTTCTTTAATACAGAAAACCTGCCAAACCAGGTTATTCCCCACTCAGAATTAGATACAGTAAAAATCTCAGGTTGAAAACAAAAACTAAAAGGAATACAAAAATTAGAATGACTAGGCCTTCATGGAAAAGGCTTGATTGAAAATAAGCTCACACTTCAAAATTCTTAAAACAATTAAAAAAACTTTAAGGCTTGGCACCTATAGCTCAGTGAGTAGGGCCCCGACCACATGCACCCAAGCTGGCAGGTTCAAGCCTGGCCCAGGCCTCCTAAGCAGCAATGACAATACCCAGACATGTGGTGGGCAACTGTAGTCCCAGCTACTCAGGAGGCTGAGGCAAGAGAATCCCTTAAGTGCAAGACTTTGAGGTTGCTGTGAGCTGTGACACCACAGCACTCTACTGAGGGTGGGATGGTGAGACTCTGTCTCAAATATAAATAAAATAAAACAAAATGAAACTTCAAAATTGAATATATGTATATAGTCAATACATATTCAAACATTGGGAATACACACACGTGTGTGCACCAATCATGAAGTCCACTTTAATGAAATTTCACAAAATATTATTAAGGTCCTAGAAACTTCTGTCACGTTCCCTTCTGGTCACTACTTTTCCCAAAAAAGTCCTAATATTCTGGAGAGTACATCCAAATTGAAGATCAGTTTCACTTCTATTGAAAGATCAGTTTCACTTTTATTGCATAGCTTTAAATTATTCATTTCTTTAACAAAAATGACATATTTAGCAGGTCCTAACCTAACATTCCTTTTTCTGAAATGTGAATCTACTTCCCACATTTACCTTACTGAGTGTGTTTTATTATCTTTCTCATTCACAGCATCCTACTGTCATATCATGTTATGTGCAAAGTCTACTCTTAGGCTCCTCACTCACACTCATAGCCTCATGGTAGTTACAGGAATAAGACAAGTTTCTGATACCCACCTTCACTTTCTAGTACCCATGACCACCCTTTGGTTCCTGGTGTATTTGCTAAGGGTTTACTGTTAAAATTAAAATATAGCCTGGGAAGTTTCCACTAACCTTGATGTAACAGGTCTAACTCATTTAATAATATTTCATGTTACTGAGGTAGTAGGGTTTACATGAGGTACAACCAGTAATTTTTGATGGTACCTACATATTGCCTTATGGCGTACCAGAGCCCTACCACTGGCCATGGGTAGATAAACCAGATTCACAGCACAGGCTCGGCAGGTGCTATCAGGGTGCTATCTTAGAAGCAGTGAGAGATAGAAGTGAGGCAATGGTTGGGAGTGAGGCAATAGTTATTATTCTAAAAAATAGAATGTGGACAAAGAATATGGATTTAAAAAACAAGAAAAACAAAATTCACCTCTGGTTCAGTTTATCTGGTCAATCACAGTGTTTACTGACCTTAAAACTCAATATCGTATATAATAGATTTATAGAGCTAATCCCCTGCAGAGTCAATTCAGACCACCAACTCAGTAAACAAGAATGAGATTTCACAGAATTGTTGCAGAGCTTTTCTTGCGTCTCTTCTAAGGTTTTACAATTGTCTCGATGGTTGGAATTCACAGTCACTTCCTATGCTGAATACGCATTAAATGGGCGAAGGACAAGGAGAAACAATGAGGAATAAACAGGCAGAAAGTGAGAGAAATGAGCTGCGGTGGTGCTGGCAAGAGGGTCAGTAGGGAACAAGGGAATAGGGCAAGAGAGCCCAAGGACTGATGCCTTCAAATAAAAAGGTGCAGGCACTCATCCTACAGACGTGGAGATGTTCTTTGTGGACTATCTACACTCCCAGGAGAAGGAAGTGCTCAAGTTTGAAATAATAGCAATTCTATTTAGGCTGTGGAAGGTAGTTTGTGTCTTACCTATGATCATAGTTCTCAGCTGAAACGTTCCTTCATAGCAAAGGGAAAAATCGATAAAGTGAGGGGACAACTAGTAGAATAAGGGGAAATATTTGCAAACTACCCATCTGGGAGGGGATTAATAACTAAATATATAAGGAGATTGAACAACCGAATAGGAAAAAAAAATCAAATAATCGGATTAAAAATGAACAAAGAATCTAAATAGTCATTTCTCAAAAGAAGAGATACAAACAACCAATAAGTATATAAAAAATGCTCAACATCATTCTTTATCAAAGAAACACAAATATCTCTGATAAGATATCATGTCACCCCAGTTAAAATGGCTTTTATAGAAAAATGGGCAATAATGAATGCTAGTAAAGACGTGAAAAGTGAAAGGGGAATACTCGTACACTATTGTTAGGGATGTAAATTAGCGCAACCCCTATGGAAAACAGTACAGAGTTTCCTCAGTAAAATAAAAATGGACGCCTGTGGTCCCAGCTACTTGGGAGGCTGAGGCAGGAGACTCTCTTGAGCCCAGGAGTTGGAGGTTGCTTGAGCTGTGATGCCACAGCACTCTACCCAGGGGGACAGCTTGAGGCTCTGTCTCAAAAAAAAAATAATAAAATAAAATAAAAATAAAATAAAAATAGAGCTATCACCAGACCCAGCAATCTCAGTGCTGGGTATTTATCCAAAGGAGGTGAATTCAGTATATCAAAAAGATATCTTCATTCCCATGTTTATTGCTGTGCTATTCGTAATAGCCAAGATTACAAATCAGCCTCAATGTCCATCAGTGGGTAAATGGATAAAAAAATCGTGGTGCATGTACAAAGTGCAATATTATACAGCCATAAAAAGAATCAAATCCTGTCATTTGCATCACCTGGATGGAACAGGAGAACATCATGTTAAGTGAAATAAGCCAAACACAGAAAGAGCAATCTTGCATGTTCTCCAACGTATGTGGAAGCTAAGTATTAAAAACAATTGACCTCATGGAGAAGCGGAGTAGAATGTTGGTTACCAGAGGGAAGGGAGCTGAGTTCAGAGGATAAAATGGGGATGATTAATGAGTACGAAAATATAGTTAAATAGAATGAATAATATTTGGTAGAGCAAGAAAACTTATATAATTAGTTATTAGCCCTTGTCAGATGGGTAGTTTGCAAATATTTCCTCTTATTCTATGAGTTGTCCTTTCACTTTATTGATTTTTCCCTTTGCTGTGAAGGAACTTTTCAGCTTGATGTTGTCCCATTTGTCCAGTTTTCTTTGGGTGCCTGTGCTTTGGAGGTATTGCTCAAGAAGTACTTGCCCAGACCAATGCCCTGAGAATTTCCCCACTGTTTTCTTTTAGTAGTTTCATAGTTTTGGGTCTTAGATTTAAACTTCAATCCATTTTTATTTAATACTATAATCAACAGTATGTTAGGATAGGGTTTGAAAAAATAACTAAAAGAGTGGAATTGGAATGTTCCTAACAGAAAAAAAAAAAAGTTAAATTCCTGACGTAATCAATATCCCCATTATCCTGATTTAATTAATTCACATTGTATACCTGTATCAAAACCTCACATATACCCTATAAAAATATGCAACTATTGTGTATCCATAATAATTTTTTCAAGTAAAAAGAAGAGAGGAAAATTAGTCCATCTTGTTATTGTTTATAGCTCTAAGCAGTTTTAAGAGATATTTGTCGTCTTGTGAATATTCAGTAAGTTTTTTTTTTTTTTGGTTAACTTAAAGATTGTCTTGTTAGCTTATTCGTATCCCTACTTCCTAGGAAAATTCTAGAACTAAGTTCCTTACTTGTCTATAATTTCAAGTGCCCAAACAAACCCCATGTCAAATGCTATTTCATCTACAAGAGCCACAATTAAAGATAGAGTATCAGGGGGAGCTGTATATTTTCCTTACAAAGGTGATTGGAAATGGATTCTTCTCTTCTTATAGATAATCCTCTTGTGAAACAATGTGGTAACTGATCAGAAAAATAGGTATATCACTCTGAAAGTTATTATTTCAGTCTACATGTACTGGGACCTTTGACCTTGCCTTTGCCCCGTCACCAACTTTCTGTGTCTGCCTATCTGTTCTCCTCCCATCCCACCATTCTTTCTTCCTGATTTAATGTCTCTTTTGAAAGCACTACCTAAAACCTTATGAAATACTCCTGATTTCCCTCTCTTTTCTGATTGCTCTGGCTAGAACTTCTAACACTATGCTGAACAGAAGTGGCAACAGTGGACAATCTTGTCTAGTTCCAGATCTAAGTGGGAATGCTTTTACATTTTTCCCATTCAGTATGATGTTGGCTAAGGGTTTGTCACATACAAACATATACAGCTTCTATGATTTTTTTTTTTATTTTTTAATTAAATCATAGCTGTGTACATTAATGCAATCATGGGGTACAGTGTGGTGTTTTCATATACATTTTGAAATACTCTCATCAAACTAGTTAACATGGCCTTCATGTCATTTTCTTAGTTATTGAGTTAAGACATTCATATTCTGCTTTTAGAAAGATTCACTTGTACCCTTGTAGGATAAAGCATAGAGGTGATCCCACCAATCACCCTCTCTCCCCCCTCCACCCCCTGCCCCCTCTCCCACCCCCTTCCCATATTCTAAGGCTATAATTAGGTTATAACATTCCTATGAAAAGTTATAAATTAGTCTCAAAATAGGACTGTGTACATTGGATACTTTTTCTTCCATTCTTGTGATACTTTGCTAAGAAGAACATTTTCCAGTTCCACCCATGTAAACATGAAGGAGACAAAGTCTCCGTCTTTCTTTAGGGGTACATAGTATTCCACGGTGTACATATACCACAATTTATTGATCCATTTGTGGGTCGATGGGCACTTGGGCTTCTTCCATGACCTAGCAATTATGAATTGGGCTGCAATAAACATTCTGATACAAATATATTTGTTGTAATGTGATTTTTGGTCTTCTGGGTATATACCTAATAAAGGAATTGCAGGATCAAATGGCAGGTGTATTTTTAGTTCTCTAAGTGTTCTCCACATGTCTCTCCAAAAGGAACAAATTAATTTGCATTCCCACCAGCAGTGTAGAAGTGTTCCCTTTTAGCTTCTATAATTTTGAGGTATGTTCCATCTATGCCTATTTTGTTAAGAGTTTTCATAGAAGGGTGCTAAATTTTGTCAAATGCTTTCTCTGTGTCTATTGAGATAATATAGTCCTTTTAATTTCAAATTAATATGAGGACACAGATTTTTAGGTTACTTGTTTTCAATTCTAAGATAAGGTTCACGTTGTAGTTAAACCCTTCATACAGGGAGCAAGCTGAATACCTTCACACGGTACACCTTAGGTGAGGTCTCTGCAACTGTGCTCTCTCCTCCCTCCTCTGCTCTCCTGCTTGCTAGATTATATTTGTGTTTCATCATTCATGTGGGCTTATAGTTCTCTATATATTTGTTTCATGTTAGTATTAAGTATCTTGGATATTTTTTTCCATTCTTGAGATACTTTACTAAGAAAAATGTGTTTTAACTCCATCCAGGTAAACGTATAAGATATAAAGTCTCCATCTTTTCTTATGGCTGAATAGTACTACATGATATACATATATACACCATGGTCTGCTTGTTCATTCATGGGTTGATGGACATTTGGGTTGTTGCATTGTTTTTGCTTCTGTTTATGGATGACTCACATCCATGGATTTGCATATGTCAAATCATCCTTACATCCCTGGGATAAAATCATGGTGAATTATTTTTTGATATGCTTCTGAATTCAGTTTGCTAGAATTTTATTGAGGATTTTTTTTATAGTAATCAGAGACAATGGTTTGTATTTCAATGATATTAGTCATAATATCTCCTTTGTCATTTTGGGATGAGTCTATTAGGGTCTTTCTTAATTTTGGCTAATCTAGCAAGAAGTCTGTCACTTTTGTTTATCTTTTCAAAGAACCAACTTTTGTTTCACTGATCTTCTACATAATCTTTTGTTATCAACTTTATTTGTTATGCTCCGACATTAGTTATTTCTGTTTTGTGTTGGGTTTGCTACTGATTTGCTCTTCCTTTTCTAATTCCTTGAGATAATTCATTAGATGATTGATTTGCAAACTTTCTGTCTTTTTGATGTCCTACATTAAAAGCTATGAATTTTTCTCTTAGGAATGCTTTTGTTGAAAGTCACAGATTTTGATAACTTGTGTTCCCTTTGTCATTTAATTTTGAGAATCTTATAATTTTTGTCTTAATTTCCTCCTTGACACAGTAGTTGTGCAAAGGAGATTATTTAATTTCTGTATCTCTGTGTAGAATTGAATATTTTGCTGGCATTAATGTCTAATTTTATCCCACTGTGGTCTGAGAAGATACATGAGATAGTTTCTACTTCCTTATTAATGTGGCTTAAGACATAGTTTTCAGCAATTTATCACAGCCTGCCTAACATGTGGTTTTCTTTGATTTATTTTTGCATGAGGTGCTTTTGAAATCTGTGGTTTGCCATTAATAATTAGTTTTGGAAACTTTTCAGTCAACTTTTAGGCTATATTTGTACATGTATTGTTCTGTTCCATTTTCATTTTCTTCTCTTCTTGTAGAAAATTACACATTTTTGTTCATTAATTTTATTTTCAGCTATCATCTAATCTGTTGTAGGCCCATTTAAAAAATTCTTTTGTTAGGCTCCTCATTTCTGGATTTTTTATTTTAATACAATTTGTAGTTCTTTGTCAAAATTACCATTTTTAAACATTTCTTTGACCATATTAAAACAGTTACTGTAAAGACCATTTCTGATAGTTTCTTCATTTGGATCACTTGTTTGTTTCTATTATCTTTTTAAATTATTAAGTATGTACCTGATTATTTTTCTGTTCTGCTTATTCTAGATCCACAATATTAGAAAAATGCAGTCTAATATGATGTATCTTTTTCTAGAAAGGATCAGTGTTTCTTTTTGGCAGGCAACTAGGGTATTAGTAATATTGGATCACAAGAATAAATTATAATTTAGATAACTAAAACCGGCCTTCAATCTACTTTTGAAATGAACACTTTTTGGTTAGTTATTAATTTTAGCCCAAATCAAAACTTGGGTGGCTTATCTGAATGCTACCCACTTGGTACCTCAATGCCAGTTTTGATTTCCACTAGATCTTCAAGATTGAAAAATTAAATGGGTAGCTTCTCAGGCTCCCAGCCACCTTTCTAGAATCCACACATATTCCTAGGGAAAAACTAGTCCTAAAGGCCAGGTTTAACTCCCTAGGTTAATTTCTTCTCTTAGTTATTACTGCACTATTTCCTAGATGACTTAGCTTCTCAGTGGCTCTGGATTTTTTAACTAATTGATCTGGCATTTGTAAAAATGCATGTCAAATGATTTAGCAGATGCTGAGCTATGCCAGCTGGATTCCTTTTCAGGAACAAGACATTGGTTCTGGATGTGCTGGCTGATGATGTCTCACAGCTAAATTTTTTCCTGGAAATGATTCTTAGCTATGGCAGCTGCCTTATCCTGAGGTCTACTTATTACTGGGGACAGCATGACTCTAATGGCAGATTTATATGAAGATAGAAATCCTCAGCCATGTGTCTCAATTCAGGAGTCCCCTCATGGGTTCAGCTCCAGGACTAGAGATTCAAATGGGACATCCATGGAAACTGCACATCCATCCAGCTTCTTACTCTCCCCGTTCTGCTTCCCTGATTGTCTTACAGGTGTTTCAGAGAATACGCCTCAATTATCTCCTGCATGTAGGTCTCAAGAATTTTGGTGTTAATTTCCTAGGAAACCAAGTTTATGAGAGTCTATTTTACTTTGCTTTTACTACAATCATCAAATCATTTCTTTTTTGTTATATTTAACTCATTTGGGGGGAAAGGAAATGATGAGGGGAGAGACTGAACATCTGGGAGACATAACACACTTTGGCTGTGGCAGTGGCCATTAAGATATATTACGTTTATGTTTCATCTGGGGGAGAACATCTTTGCTTTTTACTTCCTTCATATTTATTTTGAGTTGAGATGAGCAGGAGGGTTGCTTTACAATATTTAAAAAATTAAATGATTTGGAACTCATTTTTATTCACTAGAAATTAATACATTGCTGTCAAGCTGAGTCCCTGCAAACTTCTTTTAAACAACTTCTCTCTTCTTATAATGCTGGCACATCTTCATTTTGTTTTTATTTCTTTCTTTTAAACTTTCAGCATCCCTTTGCCTGCATCCCATGTGCCACAAGGAACATGGTTTAGAAATTCTTTCATGGCTGGTCCACATCACTAAAGCTTGTTGCTTCAAGTAAATCCAAGTTGTGGTGTTCAGAGGTTTTCAGTCTGAGGTATGGTAGGTGTACACAGCAAGTGAGCAGAGATGGTTTATGTGCTTAACATTTCTTAAGTATGCTCTTCTGCTCAAAATGATGATTTGAGTAATTAAGGGTAGTGCCCGCTAGGGCTGTGGCTTCCAACTTCAGACAAGTTTGTCCTTTGAATAAATTCTGCAGAGATTTGTTTACACTCTTGATATCCTTCCTCCCTACTATTTTGGGTAGCTGTTATTTATAGGTCATAGTGTGGGTTTAAGATTGTCTTTTAGTTTTATTCCAAAAATGTCTCTTGTCTATTTTTATGAATTATCGTTTTTACCTGGCACAAAATGAAAGAACAAAACTATCTTTCCTTAGGCATCTTTGTGTGGAAGTCTCTAAGATTTCAGCAATCATTGTATTAATGAGGGGACGGACATATGATATTGATATATTTTTATGTATTTATTTGAAGTAGGAAGGAGTGTATTATTCTTCTACATAGATTTATTGTTTGCTTTACTTTACTAATCTATAATTTCCCTTTAATTGTAATAGATAGAATGCTTCAGCTTCAGACTTGAACTTCAGTTACCAATTTTGAGTTTGGATTTGGAAATGAATAAGCATCTGTCCAACATATTGATATCAGTTAGAAAACTAAGAGCTACTTAAGAGCTAAGTTATTGATATTTTGAAAATATTCAGTCAAACTTTTAAACATGTTTAGTCAAGTTTAAACTCCTTGTCTGGACTTCAAATTAAGTTTATTTTATTTGTATAGCTTTCGTGTTTTTATTAAATTAGAATTCAGATTGTGAATACTCTTAATTATGTTCAGATTTGGTCCTGATAGAGTCGTAAAATTTGGTTGGTATTTAAAATTATGGGAAATATACTTTAATTTCAGAAACTCTTCCACGGCTGGTCCACATCACTAAAGCTTTAAATATGTATCGATGTTCTTATAAGTAAAATACATAATTTATTCATGTTTGTGTAGGAAAATTTTAGACGATTGCCAATATTAAATCCAGTCTTGACACCTAACAGATAAACTATAATATTTGCTTCTAAGAGCTTTGCCTGGTCTTTAGTACATTGGGTCAACAGTGTATCTGACTTAAGCAGGAAGGGGTGACCTTACTTTTTGCCATCTCTCAAGTCTATTCTATGGATAAAATGGTGGTCTTCCTTCTGTCTTACGTTAGTCTATTTTTCCTATGTTTATGTCTTTAGCATCGTATGCAGTCAATTGGTACTACTTCATAGCGTTAACAACATCCTAACCAGAAACACTCCATCTGAAGCAGCTGCATGATATACCATGGCTGGTGAAAAGAGTCAGCCTGCCAAGTGGGAGTCCACAGGCCTGCAAATGGGCAGTTTAATCATTTAAAATTTCGGAACCTCAATTTAATAATTTATGACATCGGGAGATCAGCTAGTAATATTCAGCTTAGTTCTATCATCTATATTCCTGTAGCAATTTTGACAATATATTCTTGGTGCATATTAACATAAAGGCAACTGAAGATTTGGTGGGTCAGGAACCAAGGGTGAATGAAAAATTACTCTTCTTCCATATTATTAAAACAGTCTTTCTGTCCTTATTTCTCATCCTATAATTTATAGAGAAATGTGTCCATTACTTAAATTTTCATATGCAAAACCCATCTGGTTTTTATAAATGATGTTTCTGCTTTCCCAAATATTGATAAATTGTGCAGCTTTGTGCTGCCAAATACTTAGGACTTTTTGTCATGGCTTCATATCAATTTAAAAATGAACATTGAATATAATTATTTAGAGATGAAAGAGAAATAGTAAATAAAACCATATGTTCACTAGTAAAGTATTTTATTTGAATAACTCTTAATAGCATTTTTTAAAAACTTGATCCACTTGAAACACTGGAAAGGTCCTATTTTCATCTGATTTCTGAAAGTATAACATTTGGGCAGTAAGCCCACCTGTATTAATCTGAATTGAGCTTGATTAATATTTGAATTCATTCTGTCTAGATACCAGATGGCCCAACTTGGTATTGTTTTTGTCAGTTTCAAAGGATAAATTTTTTTTTCCAGTGAAAATTAGCAGATTCAGAACGATTACTGTACCCCCAGGTTCACCAACAACCATTGAATATGTACTACAGGAGCCTGCGTAGAAAGGACTGACACACCATTAACTGATGATTCTCGTCTAGCCATTAGTGAACTAAAATTTTCTGTTAGTAGTTTAGCTTCTTTTAGATTTGACTTTATTCTTATCTCTCTTACAAGTCTAGTTTCTTAACTAAAGTGCTGTAGCTCATCAAGATAGCCCTACCCTCTGGAATCTCCCTGTGCATGTATGAATAACCTACATTTTAAAGAAAACAGTGAAGAGTTAGCTGGCTTATTTGTCTAGACTAGAAGATTTGCAAAGTAGATACTAGGAGATGAAATGGAGGTTGCTTATGGGAAATTTTGAAACTAAACTAAGGAATCTCAAGTTTTTTCAATGTAAGAAATGACAATTCTTCAAAAATTATTCTCTGTAGGAAAGTGGGAGAGAAGAGCTGGAAGTGGAAGCAGAGAGTCTAGTGTTAGAGCTCTGAGCAGAAAGACACTGCACTAAGCCATGTAGAGGATGATCAAGATTTCTGCTCACCTGGTTTTTATTATTTCTTTCCTTCTAGTAATTTGGGGCTTGGTTTGTTCTTTATTATTGATTTACTTATTTATGAGACAGTGTCACTATGTGGCCCTCAGGAGAGCCATGGTATAGAGAACACCAAGAGCCAGATGACCTCCCAGCAAGATGATTTTCAGCTGGGGGGTGGACCCTAATTGGTCCCCAGGCAATTGCTTGTTGCGGAGAAAGAGCCCCAGCCCATGGCAATCCTTAGGCACGTAGTCATTGTCTAATACTCCCCAATATTGTACTGTCTCAATAAAAGGCTACTACAGAGTTTGCTTCAGGCTACCCTGAAATCAAGGTTAGCCCGCCTCCTGCAAGCTTGTACTTCTAATCCGCATCACACCTGGTTCCTTCCTGCAGAGATTGAGACCAGGGCCTTAGGGGCTGCGACACCATGGCATCATAGTCACAGCAACCTCAAACTCTTGGGCTCAAGTGATTTTCTTACCTCAGCCTCCCAAGTAGCTGGGACTACCAGTGCCCACCACAACGCCCAGCTATTTTTGGTTGCAGTTGTCATTGTTGTTTAGCAGGCCCAGGCCCAGCTTGAATCTACCAGCCTTTGGGTGTGTGGTTCGTGCCCTACCCACTGAGCTATGGGCTCTGAGTCATGGTTCTTGTTTTTCAAATTCCTTGAAATGCATCAAGTTGTTTAACTGAGATCTTTCTCTTTTTTTGATGTAGGCATTTATTATTAAAACTTCAAAGAACTGCTTTTATAATTTCCTGTAGGTTTTGATATGTTGTATTTCTGTTTTCATTTATATTAACGATTTTTTAAATTTATCTTTTAATTTCTTCATTGACCTTTTTGTTGCTTAATTTTCATGTATTTGTACAGCTTCTCCTATTGTTGATTTTTAGATTTTTCTATTATGCTTCCAAAAGACATCTGATATAATTTTGATTTTAGTTAATTTATTAAAAGTTTTCTTTTCTTTTCTTTTCTTTTTTTTTTCCTTTTGGAGACAGAGTCTCACTATGTCACAATCTGTAGAGCCTGTGGCATCACAGCTCACAGCAACCTCAAACTCTTAGGCTTAAGTGATTCTCTTGCCTTAGCCTCCCAAGTAGCTGGGACTACAGGTGCCTGCTACAATACCAGGCTATTTTTTTGTTGTTGTTATCATTGGTTTTTGGCAGGCCCTGGCCAGGTTCAAACCCCTCAGCTTGGGTGTATGTGGCTGGTGCCCTAGTACTGAGCCTTTAAAAAGTTATTTTGTAGCCTAAAACATGATCTATCCTGGAGAATGTTCCATATGCATTTGAGAAGATTGTGAATTCTGTAGCTGTTAGATGGAATGTTTTATAAATATCAGTTAAGTCCATTTTGTCAACAGGGTGTTTTATGTTTCTTTGTTTTTCCGTCTAGAAGGTCTGTCTATGAAAGTGAAGTGTTGAAGTCTTCCAGTATTATTGTGTCCATCTCTACCTTTAGATCCATTGTTTCTGCTTTATATATTGAGGTGATTCAATGATGGGTGAAAATATATTTACAATTGTTCTATCTTATTGTTGTATTGACACCCTTATACAATTGCCTTATATGTTTCTTTGTATAGTTTTTGACTTGAAATTTATTTTATTCGATATAAATTAACCTACTTTTGCTTCCTTTTGGCTTTCATTTTCATGGAATATCATTTCCCATCTGTTTATTTTCAATTTATGAGTATCCTTATAGGTGAAGGAATCTCTTGTTGGCAGCATATGGTTGCATTTTTTAATCCACTCAGCCATTCTGTATCTTTTCACTGTAGTATTTAATCCATTTATATCCAGTGCAATTGTTGATGACAGGTAAGAAACTGGTACTGTGAAATTGTTACTAGTTTTCTAGTCATTTTGTAGATGCTTTGTTCCTTTCCTCTTCTTTTACTGTCTGTGTGGCCCTGACACTGATTTCTTGCTTTTTATTTTTAGTGTATTTATGAGAAGTTTTTGCTTTGTGGTTACCATGAGGCTTACAAAAATATCTTATAGTTAATGAGCTATTTTAAATCAATCATAAACAATTAATTTGTATCATAGCAAAAGAAAAAAAAATTCTACTCTTAACTCTCTTGCTTCCATGCATTTGGAAATACATTTTGATGTCATAATTTATATATTTTAATATTACTTATCTCATAACAAATTATTATAATTGTTGGTATTTATTTTCTCTTTTAATCTTTCTAGTAAAGATATAAGTAGCTTATGGCTCACAATTAGCATGTTTCAGTATTCAGCATTTTTCTGGATAATTATTTTCACCTGTGCGTTTTATATCTTTTGATGTTTTTGTGTGACACATTACTATCCTTTTAATTCAGTTTAAAGAACTTCTTTTAGCATTGCTTATAAGGCAGATCTAGTAGTAATCAACTATCTCAGCTTTTACTTATTTGGAAATGTCCTTATCTTTCTTTCATTTTAAAGAATTCTCTGCTGAGTTGGCAGATTTTTTCCTTCAGCACTTTGAATACATCATTCTATTCTCTCCTCACCTGTGAGTTTTTCTATTTTGGAATTTCCTTATGTTATTTGCTTCTTTTCTCTTGTTTGTTTCAGGATTCCCTCTTTGTTATTAATCTTTTTGAGAATTTGATTATAATGTATTTTGGAGTTTTCTTGTTTGTTGAATCTGATTGGCGACCAGATTTGGCCTTTCTGCACCTGGCCAAAGGTTTTTGTATCCAAGTTGTCTGTTACTTCTTTTAATAAGCTTTCTGCCTCTTCACCATTCTCTAGGCCCTTTTGAGAGCCAACAACACGTTTTTCTCTTTGGATCCCATAAGTTTCCTTCATTTCTTCTCTTTTTCAAAAACCTTTTCTTCTCTGTTTGTTTTTGAGCAGATCATCATCAAGATCACTGATTTTCTTTGCTTTAATCAGTTCTGCTGTTGATTTCTCCTATTGCCTTTCATTTCCTTTAACATGCTTTTCTAATACAGAATTCTTCTTGATTTTTTAAAAAAATATTTCAATCTCTCTTAAATTCTTCTGCTAATTTTCTGAATTATTTCTATTTTTTGAAGTTCACTGAGCTTTCTTAGAATAGTTATTTTGTTTTTTAAAATAAAACAAATAAAACTTTAAATAAAATAAAAGTTTTATTTTCTTTATTCATTCAATCTGTCAGTATAGAATGAGGGCAATGATGTATTTATTTGTTTATTGTTTGCTTATTCTCAAATGCTTCCAAAAAACAACTGAGAAGGAAAATTTTCTCTGTAACTGATTGGTGCATAATACAGCTAAATTAAGTTTTTCCCATAAAAGTTGATATTTGAGGCTGGGCACGGTGGCTCATGCCTGTAATCCTAGCACTCCAGGAGACAGAGGTAGGTGGATTGCTTGAGCTCAGGAGTTCAAGATCAGCCTGAGCAAAAGCAATACCCCATCTCTACTAAAAATAGAAAAACCAAGGCAAGAGGATCACTTGAACCCAAGAGTTGGAGGTTACTGTGAGCTATGACACTATGGCACTCTAAAAAGAGCGACAGCTTGAGACTGTTTAAAAAAAAAAAGTTGACATTTGAAAGCCGCAACAAAAAGGGGATTGTATAAATGCTAACACAGCTATTTTGAATACTTTCTCTGCCAGTTCATTCATTTCTGTCTGTGTCTTTAGAAAGTTCAGCAGCTGACACTTTGTTTTGGCCATCTGGTGAAGCCATCTTTCCCAGGCTACCCTGATTCTTTGTAAATGCACATCTCAGCCTACGCATTGATGACTTAGGCATTTATTCCCATCTTTTCAGTATGGGTTTGTGACTTTTCTCTTTTAGAGAGCTTGTTTAGAAATTCTTAGCAAATTGTTATATTTCATGGTAGCACTAGAGGGCACCCCAAGCCCAGATTATATGTGAGTTTTGCAATGGCTTTGAAGCTGATGCAATGTCTTAACTGGATGGGCCCATGGGAGGCCCATGGAGTTCCTTCACTTACGCCATGTAGGAGAGCCAGCCAGGCTCTCTTAAGTCCCAAGGATCTGAGGATGTGCTCCCTGTACTCTGACAACCCCAAACAACCACTGTCAGGTTCCAGGCACTGGCTGTCACGAGCCCTATCTTCTCTCTTTGTCCCTAACTGGCCTCAGGTGGTTTAGCCAGGCAGGTATTCACCATGCTTCTCCTGGGTTGATGCAGGAGTGAGTCTCCCACAAAGGGATGCAGGATTATGGGGAAGCTCAATGTCTGCCTCCAGCTTGCTTTTTCCAATGTAGAAACTGTAAGTCCAGGGGATCTTTCCATGTATACTACAATGGCTTAAGGGAAGGGAAGTTGTGCTCATGAAGAACTAATCCCCTTACTGTCCAACTGCAGTTTTACTCATCTTTGCAGCCAAGGGGAATTCACAGTCTCACTTGCATGGTTCAGATTTCTTTAGCTCTTGTGAAAATAATCTCATGCATGGCTCATTGTTGAGACTGATGTTTTCTGCAGGGGGATGAATGCTGGAGAGCCCCACTTGCTCTCTTGCTCCTCCTAGGTTGGTTCCTTTAAATAGAATTGAAGATGAAATACACCCTTCCCATGATCAAATTAAGCCAGTTAGTTGCCAGTTTCAATTGCTTGAAAAGCTGCAGGAAACTCTGGCAGCAGTGACTTGCATTTCCTTCAGCCATAGTGCCTCATTACACTGAAAATCAAGCCTTGTAAGGTCATCCTCCTATAAGTCTAGCAAAGCTGCAAAGAAGATTGAATGGGCAGCCTTTACAGGTCTTTCTGTCAAAATCAGGGTCCTGAAAAGAGCTTTTAATCTGAGACTTCATGGCTTAGTAGCCAAGAAGCAGGCCTTTATTCAGAAGACAACAGCTTTCCATGGTCTCGAGAATATGAAAAAGTGTTACTTGATTCAAAAGCCTTTCAGGATGATGCTGTTCTTCTCATGCTTCCTGCTCACCATCCTTCACTAGATCTTAGAACATAAGAACTGAGAAAATCTGTTTAGGGAAAAAATAGTGATATGCCAATAGAATTGAAAGATCTATGAGGAGAGAATAAGAGAGTATGTGTAGCAATGGATCTAAGGACTTTATGAAACTGATGGAAATATAGAATATAGGAATGGATAGGAAACAGTCATTGATGTCGGCCTACTCATCCGTAAGTCAAGATTCAGTATTTTGGTGAGACTCTCTAGAGTTGGTGTAACTATGTGCTGAGATAGCTCCTTGAATATTTAAATTAATGGCTTACATTAAATAGGTAGAAATGTTAGAACATTCCTGCAAAATTACTGCAGAAAGGACAAACGGGTCAGGGAAGTGGGCCTGTTGGAATCCATTTCACATGGAAGAGCTTAGAAATCTTTGAAAAATGTCATAGTAAAATATTTAATGTATTTTGAAGACTTGATATACATAAGATGTCAGCTATATTTGTATTAATAGACTCAGTACATGTTGAAATAATATTTAAAACATAAAATAAATTATTACATCTATTTCACTTGTTTAATTTTATGTTTTTAATGTGGTTAATAGAAAATTGAAATTACCTGTATGACATAATGTTTTTGAAAACTTTTAGTTGTTATGGGCACGTTGTATTTGTATATCTTTATAGGGTACATATGATGTTTTGATACAGGCAAACAGTGTGTGATAATGAAGTAGGGTAATTGGGGTGTCCATCACTTTAAGCATTTATCATTTTTATATTAAAAACATTGCAATTCCATTTTAGTTAAAGTACTAATAATTTATTGTTGACTACAGTCACTTTGTTGTGTTATCAAATATTATTTATTCTAACAATCTAACTATATTTTTGCATCTGTTAACCATTCCCACTTTATCTCCCCACCCCCACTTCCC
>CAUYQV010173770.1:0-11300 GCA_963574575.1 Galagoides demidoff | reverse complement strand
TTATTAAATGTTAGCTGTGTATAATAATGCAATCAGGGGGTATAGTGTGGTGTTTTCATATACAATTTGAAATATTTTCATCAAACTGGTTAACATAGCCTTTATGTCATTTTCTTAGTTATTGTGTTAAGACGTTTATATCCTACACTTAGAAAGGTTCACTTGTACCCTTGTAGGGTAAACCATTGAAGTGATCCCTCCAATCACCCTCCCTCAACCCATTCCCCCTCCCCTCCCCCACTATGCATTTTCTCAAACTTCTCATACATTAAACATTTACTAGGGAAAAGCTAGATTTTAAGGAGGCTATATAATTTCTCTAGGTCACATAACAAAGCAAAGATTTGAAAGCAGGTCTTTCTGATTCTGTAATCCCTCCTCCACCTGAGCAACTTGTATAAATAAATAAACATTATGTAAACCAGGCAACAGTGCATTATGTCACAATTTTCACAAAAAAGCAAGGAAAAAAGGCAGAGATGCAGGAAACGTGGCTGTGGACTTAACTATTGTTAGTGCTATGATATTTGTTAACATACAACAAATTCTATGCAGTTGAGAATTAAATGTGCTTTTGATATGGGGTTCAAATTTTAATTAATCTTTCTTTTTGGGGGGGTTAGAGACAGAGTCTCACTTTATTGTCCTCCATAGAGTGCTATGGCATCACAGCTCACAGAAACCGCCAACTCTTGGGCTTAGGTGATTCTCCTGCTTCAGCCTCCCAAGTAGCTGGGACTATAGGTCCCCACCACAACACTCAGCTATTTTTTTGTTGCAGTTTGGCCAGGGCTGGGTTTGAACCCACCACCCTCAGTATATGGGGCCAGTGCCCTCCTCACTGAGCCACAGGCGCCACCCCAGGGTTCAAATTTTAAAGAAGGAAAAGATGGAAAGATGTTTTATTTGAGTCACTACTTCTCATACTTTCTTCTTCTCTTCTTACTTGGTCCACATCTTCCTTTAAACTCACCATCTTCTTCTCTCTCTGGCACATTCCAAAGAAAAACAGAGAATTAGAGCCACGTTATTGTACCATAACGAGAAGAGAAAACTGGTGTCGGGCAAGTATAAAAGCGTCCAACTTACAAGAGGGACCCTAGCAGGTCTGAGAACTATCAAAAGAGAATACACAAAATCTAGATCACCCTTAGAGAAAAATCTAGGATATCAGAGATGCGTGAGCACACATGAGCGGGAGACAGGGAATTCAGGGCTGGGGAAGAACAAAAGCAAATACAGTGACCACATATAAAAGAAATGGAGTGTTGTGAAATCAAGCAGCAGCTTATTGCATTAGTATTCAGGATAAAAGAGTGATTCCAATTCCATCATTGTTCTAATAACATGAATGTCACCAGTATGACAAAAACTAACAAGAGAACAGAAATAGGAGCCCTAGCTTGAAATCTCAAGCTTTCAGAAATCATATTCTTCTATTTGTCTGTCTTAGCCCTGCCACGGAAAGTGACTCACACATAGCAGGTTTAGAAAGGAACTAAATTACAGTGCTTTAAACCAGAACAATTATTCTGGCGGACTCTAAATTGTCCTTAAATGAGGGAAAAGAAGGCTGAGAAAATCTTTATGCACAGCCTCCTGTGAAGGCAACTGAATATTTGCATCAGGATGTGCCAGAATCGGGATGAAAAAGTGAATTTATTTTTTATTCTTCTGGTTCATTCTGGGGACCAGACAGGCCTGTGGTCCCTGGGAGGGTGACGAGGGATCTCACCTGCTTTGTCTTCCTAACACCCACTGCATCAATTACAGAGACAGGCTTGTAGGCACAGCTAGGAAGGGCCAGAAAGAATATAAGGATGTCATTCCCTAACCCACACAGTTTAACCACTATTTGTCTGCAGGCGTAAAGCTAAGTGCCTGTGCGGCCTGGTGTTGGGATCTACTCCTAAAATGAAGGGGGATATTGGAGAGAAGGGGCTTTCCATTCTCCCTGCATAAGGGCAGGTACATTGATCACTCGCAACTTCCAGAAGCTACAATGAGCAAAGTCAATTTCTCCAAAACAGTATCTATTTTCTTTACACTCTTTAACAAGTATTTTTGTACTTGTTACAAGAAAATAAATGTGCTTTTATTTTCTCTTTAAGAGCTAGTCACCTTTATTTCATCCCTATGGAGAAAAGAAAAAATATTTTGTAATTGGTGTCTGGATTATAAGGAAGCTTCATTCTAAAAATAGATTCCAGCAGGATCAAAGATTTAAATAGGTAACAGAAATTCTAAAGGTACTAGAAGAAAGGATGGGAAGGATGCCCCTTAAATGGGGTAGACTGACCATGTGCTTTTTATCTCCGCCCCCCCCCCCATAGCAGGCTAAATAATGGTTCCCAAAGATACGTCTGCACCCTAATCTCCAGAATCTATGAATGTTGCTTCCTGAGGCAAAGACTTTGCAGCTATGATTCAGGACCTTGAGATGGGATGATTATCCTGGATTATGTGGGTGGGTCTTAAACGCGATCACAAGTGTCCTTATCGTAGAGATGAAGAGGGACACAGACAGAAATGGAGGAGGCAATGTGATTACAGAAGCAGAAAGTGGAGTGATACTGCTATGGGCCAAGGTGTGCCAGCGGCCACCATCCACTGGATGGTGAGGTAAGGATCCTCTAGTCCCTCTGGAGAAAACATGCTCTGCTCATACCTCCACTTAGGCATAGTAAAACATATATCAGACTTCTGCCTTCCAGAAATGCAAGGGAATAAACTTCCAGGGAGTTTGTTTGTTTGTTTGTGACAAGGATGTCTCTCAGCCAGGTCTAGGATACAGTGGCATCATCATAGGTCATTGCAACCTCAAACTCCTGTGCTCAAGCGATCCTCCTGCCTCAAGTAGCTGGGATTACAGGTGCACTAATTTTTCTAGTTTTTGTAGAGATGGGGTTTCAGTCGTGCTCGGGCTGGTCTAGAACTCCTGGCCTCGAAAGATCCTCCTGACTTGGACTCCCAAAGCACTAGGATTACAGGCATAAGACATCAGGCCAGAATCTTGTTTTTTTAAGCCACTGATTTAGTGGTAATTTGTCACAGCCATCCTCGAAAACTAATACAGAAAATTGGACACTCTTTGATTGCCCCCAAATCTACTAAAACAATAGTTAAGGAAAGGGAAGAATAGCAGAAAAGAATCTTGGTACGTTTTTAAAGGAGGAAAGTGAAAGAATGAGAAACAGCTTACTAATCAGAGTAAATCCGAACCTGAGAGCCTGAGGAAGTGGATGTGGAGGAGACGTGAGTCAGTTCTCCCAGACAGGCCAGACGCAGGGTCACCAAGCACAGGCAGGAGCAGAAATGAGGTGCAGGGCTGACACTGCACATAGAGAGGAAGTATGTGTGTGCCCCGATTCCTTCTCTGCTGGGCCACCCTGAGCTATGTGATCCCCGCTTGTCACAACCTCACCCTGACCCCACCACCACCTAAGCTGACACATGACAGTTCTGCTCACATTCCTTCCATTGGAAAGAAATAGTCACAAGGTTATTCCCGATGCAAGGGGCCCGGGAAATGCTGTGCAGGGCCAGCCATAGGCGCCTCAAAGCCACTCTGCACCAGGGAAGGAGGACACACTATGTTGATGGTCTAATAGTAGTCTCTGCCGCACTCTCTAAGGGACATACTCCCAAAATTTCAGAACATAAGAAATAAAGACAAGGTCCTAAAAACTTCCAGAATGAAAAACCTGGTCACATATTGTACCAGCTTGGCATCAGACGGTTCAATAGCAATATGAAATACTAGAAGACATTGGATTACTGATACCAGGGCTAAACCCCCAACGTTTAGCTTTCAGTAGATTTGTCTATAAAGAAGAAATCATAGAACGGTTTTTATTTTGCTGATCATGTGAAACAAGAACAAAGGACCAAGATAGTTTTATTTATTACACTTGCACAGAAAGAGAATTCAAAAAGTAACTTTACACATTTTCTTTTCTTTCTTTCTTTTTTTGAGAGTTAATTTTTTTTTATTTTCTTACTTTACAACGCATTCTTTCCTTTTAAGATAAAATTCTCATCAACTAGGAACATGTAAGTTTTTTATAAAGGCTTTTTATAATTTACAAATAAGTCGTGTGATTCTACATGATGGGTTTCTGATTTGAGAGCCCCCCTAGCTGGAGCTGAAACACATTCTTTTCAGTAAAGGATCACAAGAATGTCAAAGCAAATATCCAATGTAATTAATACTAATATGGAGCCAGTAGACGAGCTAATTTGTGCCCACGTTTACGTTGGGGAACAAAGAAGGGGGATTGGGGTTCTCCCACTACATGGGCACATCATAGGGCGTGTATGATACCTTTTGGGTGCAGGTCATAACTACAAGAGGGACTCTACCTAACAAATTCAAATATTGTGATTTGGTTGTCTGTAGCCTTACATTGACCTGAAATTTAAAAAAAAAAAAAAGAAAAATGTAAGAATCCTCAGTCTTAGATATTTCGGAATTAGTACTGGCAAACTGGAAGATACATGAACAAAGAGAGTCTACAAAGATACCAGAATGAAATTATTATTTAAAGAAAAAAATACAGTGTTGAGTGAAAAATAAGACGTGTTTACACATTGTTTTCTACACAGAGAAGGGCTAGTGTCAAAATCATTAGTGCCTGAATTATAAAAAATCCTGAGCAACACTATCAAAATTATTAATCCTAGCACCTTGGGGCTGGTGGATTGCCTGAGCTCGGGAGTTCTAGACTAGCCTGAGCAAAACTGAAACCCCCTCGACTAAAAACAGAAAAATTAGCTGGGCTGTGGTGGGCACCAGTAGTCCCAGTTACTCAGGAGGCTGAGGCAAGAGGATTGTTTGAGCCCAAGAGTTTGAGGTTACTGTGAGCTCCAGTGCCACGCTCTACCCAGAGAGACAGAGTGAGACTCTGTCTCAAAAAAAGTACGTAAATAAATAAATAATATTAATTATATAGAAAGCAGACCAAGTAGAATTGTTTTTATGTTTTTCATATGCAATTCTTACTACATATGGAAGAGAGATAGTTATCTCAAGAAAGAGTTCTCTCAAGATTTTATGAATTGGCTTGGCGCCTGTGGCTCAAGTGGCTAAGGCGCCAGCCACATACACCTAAGGTGGCAGGTTCCAATCCAGCCTGGCCCACCAAACAACAATGATGGCTGCAACCAAAAAATAGCCAGGCATTGTGTCGGGCACCTGTGGTCCCAGCTACTTGGGAGGAGGAGGCAGGAGACTCACTTGAGCCCACGATTTGGAGGTTGCTGTGAGCTGTGATGCCACCGCACTCTACTCAGGGGGACAGCTTGAGGCTCTGTCTCAAAAAAAAAAAAAAACAAACAAAAAAAGATTTTATGAATTAAAAGAAGAATTATCAACCTTTTTAAAAATGTAACCCTTTAGATTAGGCAATATACTTTGTGACGAGGTTTGGTGTAATAAGGTGCATTTCTTGCAGACTTAGTGTTTGAATACTCATAAGAGTATGTAGGGAAATCATGAGGATATTCTCACATCTACAGGTAAAATTAATGCTTTCAGAGAAAAATTACTGCTCTGGAAGGAAAAGATTAAAAGAGAAAAAGCAGTAGAAATGTTTGAACTAGTGAAAAGTTATAAACTGGGTAAAAATCTTATTGAACAAATCTTACAAACTTCAGATTTATTATACACAATTTTTGAAAAATACTTTCTTACATCTGCATGCTTGACATAAGTCTCTGGATTGCATGAGAAATCCCTTTGTTTTGAGTGTTTGTACATCAGCAAATTAAATATTACAGAAGAGGACGAGTTAACAGAAATAAGAAATAACAGAGGATTGTAGTTAAAATATTCAGCAGCTATTACAACCTTTTGCTTCTCTCCTTTTATCTCTCAAGGGTTAATTTCCAAACATTACAAAAAAACAAGAGAAATATTTCTTCCATCGTAAATGTCATATATGTATGAAGCAAGATTTTTTTAAATGAATAATATTAAAGCAAAAATTGATCACTACTCGAATCTTTGGAAGAAGTTCTAAGAGTATGCCTGTCCAAAACTTAACCTTGCAATGAAGATATTCCACAAAGAAATCGAGATCAGATATCTCATTAAATGTTAAATTATAATAAACAGAAAAATAAATAAATACAAATAGGATTGTTTTTTGCAGTTTTTGCCTGGGGCCAGGTTTGAACCCTCTACCTCCAGTGTGTGGGGCTGGTGCCCTACTCCTTTGAGCCAGAGGCACCATGCAATACAAATAGGATTTTTTTTTTTTTTTGAGACAGAGCCTCAAGCTATCCCCCTCGGTAGAGTACCACGGCATCACAGCTCACAGCAACCTCCAACTCCTGGGCTCAAGTGAGTCTCCTGCCTCAGCCTGCCAAGCCAGGCGCCTGCCACGACACCTGGCTATTTTTTGGTTGCAGTCATCATTGTTGTTTGGTGGGCCCAGGATGGATTTGAACCCACCACCTTAGGTGTATGTGGCTGACGCCTTAGCCACTTTAGCCACAGGTACCAAGCCACAAATAGGATTTTTAAGGAATTTTAATTGTTATATTTTTATTACAAATGATAATAATTTTTTTAATTTTTTTCATTGTGATGGTTCATTTTGTTTGTGTAAATAAGTAAACCAAAAACAGTATATTCTTTTTATTTACGCTGCTTCTTTTTTTTGATCAACATAATTTAAGTGTGCCGCATAAGTTTAACTATAGGTCTAAGTGTGTCAGGAGATAAAAAAGGTTGAAGAACACTGCCCCGGAGTAACACCCTCAAAATTCTAAGAGAAAATATCTCATACACAATATACCTCATATCTCGCAAGCAACCATCCCAAGGCTGTGGAAGAGTGAAAGGGAAATATCCAGGGAGAAAAATGGAGCTGATAACTATTTAATGAGAATTTGGGATAAAATTATTACTAAGAGTTTGCCAAATCAGTTGGATCCTTTGGGAAGAAAAAGATAGTGATCGTAGAAAACTAAGCAATTTGGCCAGTTGTGAGAGAGATTGGCAACTACTAATGCCAAAAAAGCAAAAGGTTATACAGGAAAAAAAGATATGATTACGATATACTATTTGCTTCAGTGATGAATAATATTTGATTTTGAGAAAAGAATAAACACTGGCTTTTCTCTTAACTAAACATTTTGATGTAACTGTATTCGGGAGGGGTTGGGGGAGGGTTAGAGTTGGATAAGAGATAAAAGTCTCAACTATTTCCTTCCTAAGATCATAGACTATTAGACTATATGTATTTTGACACAAGCAAAGACTTATGTACAAAGAAGGGCACTGCATTAATGAAAAAGAAATAGCAAAAATGGAGATAACTTAAATATTTACTAGTTGGGAGACTGGTAAGACAGATGATTGTTAAATTAAAAACAATGCAAGTGTTTTTTTAAAAAAGCCATCTCAAGGTATGTTAACTTGAGTTGTTTGCAGAGAGTAAAAACAAGACAAAACACACAAAAACAAAGTGGACCAACTCTTCCAGGTAAACGCAAAACTTAGAGCTGGATAGTACTCCCCGGCAAACACACACCACAGTTCCTTAATCCATTCACGGGTTGATGGGCACTTGGGTGTTTCCGTATCTTGGCGACTGTGAAATGAGCTACAATAAACATTCTGGTGCAAATGTCCTTGTAGTAAAATGATTTTTGTTTGTTCTTAGTAAAGTATCTCAAGAATGGAGATAAAAGCATCCAATATATTCAAAACTAATATGAAACCAGTATCTAAATAACTACACACCCACACAAAGAAAAACACACACGTATAGTCTAGCAAGGGGGCGGGGACAGGAAGGAGGGGGAGGGGGAGCAGGAAGGGGATTGGTCAGATCTCACCTAATGTGCTCAGTGTGGGGGTGTTCAGCACAGCCCCTGGGTGAAGGGCTCAACTACAACTTGAACTTTACCTTAGAAAGGGAAACAATGTAACCAAAACATTTGTACCCTCATATTAATCTGAAATTTGAAGAACAACTATTTACAAATAGAAAAACAAACAAATAAAAAGAACAAAACAGTACCATAATATTAAAAAAAAAAAAAAACGGAGGCTGGTGGGTCTAATACACTACCTCCTATGAGAAAAAACTAAATTTATGCGTCAAAATATATACACATGCACAAACATTAAGTCTTGTGTACATACTGACTATCTCTTGAAAAACAAGAAAGTGCTCACATTGACTCTGTGGAGGGGAATTAAGTTCAGGAGGGCAGAGATACTTTGGGGACCTACTTTTCACTATGTGTAATTTGGTCACTTACCATGTTATGCTAGTGCATGTATTATGTATTTATTCCAAGGCATATTTTTTTTAAATGGAGGAAAGAACCAATGTGGTCCAAGGAAGAAATTTTAAAAACAAAACCCAGAATGAGCCCCCTTAATATGTTAGCTTGATATGTCAAATACCATCTTAAAATGTCTTCTCAGTTTGTTTTGCATTTTTCCCATTAGGTAACCACAGCCATATTTTTATTTTTTGTAATAACCGCCTGACTGGTCTTTAGGATAAATTCAACAATAGTGCTTGCTCATCTTGTTTTTCCTTTTCATGAGAAAAGATTTCTTAAAATATTAATCTACATTTACAAAATACATGGCCCAGAAATGTTCCTGACTACTATTATTGGAAAAAAAAAGAAAAAAATCAGAGTGCAAATTCAAGGGTATACAAAACAGATTGAGAGGATTTTCACCAAAATGTTGATGATGATTATCCCCAGGTAGTGTTCTTTGTGTTTTCCCAAATTTCCCACAGTGAACCTGAGGTTTTTTGATTGTTTGTTTGAGATAGAGTCTCACTCTGTCGCCCTAGGCTGGAGTATTGCAATGTCATAGTTCACAGCAGCCTTAAACTCCCGGGCTTAAGCAATCCTCCTGCCTCAGCCTCCTGAGTAGCTGGGACTATAGGCATGTACCACCACACCTGGATAATTTTTTAAATGTTTGTCAGAGTTGGGATTATGCTTTTGCTCATGCTGGTCTCAAACTCCTGGACTCAAGCAATCCTCCCACCTTGGCCTCCCAGAATGCCAAAATTACAGGCATGAGCCGCCACACCCAGCTTAAACAAGTATTTTTAAACAGCTTGTTTATCCTCTGATTCTGATCCACCTGATCCTTCTGGATAATTGAAGATAACAGCTGGGCAGCACCTGTGGCCCAGTGGGTAGGGCGCCAGCCCCATATGCTGAGGGTGGCAGGTTCAAACCTTGCCCCCCCTGCCAAACTGCAACAAAAAATAGCCGATCATTGTGGCAGGTGCCTGTAGTCTCCGCTACTCAGGAGGCTGAGGAAAGAGAATCACCTGAGCCCAGGAGTTGGAGGTTGCTGTGAGCTGGATGATGTCACAGATCCCGCCAGGTCATCACAGTGGTACAAGTTGGAGGAGAAGGAATCCATCTCCCGCTTTGAAAAGAGAAGAAAATGAATATGGTGTATGATTTCTCAAGCCCTCAAACCAGAATGCAAACTATCATGGGACGCCAAATGAGAAGAGGAAAAATTCAAAACCCAGGTGCCAAAGGATGCAGCGATTTTAACTCTGGGTAACACCCAGTAGAAATGAAGGCAGGGATTCAAACAGGGCTCTTACACCCATGCTCATGGCAGCCTTACTCATAATAGCCACAGGTGCCTCCAAGCACTCCAAGTGTTCCTGGACAGATGAATAGATAAACAAAATGTGCTATAGGCATATAATGCACCATTGCTCAATCTTAAAAAGGAATGACATTCTGATACATTACAAGAACTTTTTGACATTATGCCAAGTGAAATAAGCCAGTCACAACAGGACAAATATGATATGGCCCCACTTACACGTGGTATCCAGAGTAGTCAACTGTATTTATTTGTCCATTTATTTTTAGAGGCAGCGTCTCACTCTGTTGCCCAAGCTGGAGTGCAGTGGCATGATCATAGTTCACTGTAGCCTCAAACCTGTCAGCTCAAATGATCCTCCTGCCTCAGCCTGCTGAGTAGCAGGGAAGAGAAAGAATTCATCTCCCCACTTTGAAAAGATGCATCAATATGTGTGTCTGTAAAACAGAGGAGAAAATGAATATGGTATATAATTTCTAAATCCCTCAAACCAGAATGCAAACTGGCATGTCTCACCATACCCAGCTAATTTTTCTCTTTTTTATAGAGATAGGGTGTTCCTATGGTGCTCAGGCTGGTTTTGAACTCCTGGCCTCCAGCAATCCTCCTGCCTCAGCCTCCCAAAGTGCTAGGATTACAGGCATGAGCCACTGCACCCTGCCTAGAGTAGTCAAATTTATAAAGACACAAAGTACAATGGTAGTTGCCAGAAGCTGGGGAGAGGCAGAAACAGGGAGTTATTGTCTAAAAGGTTTAGAGTTTCAGTTTTGCAAGTTAAAAACAACTCTGGAAACGGACAGTGGTGACAGTTGCACAATGATGTGAATGTTCTTCGTGTCAATGAACTGTACACTTGAAAATAGTTCACATGATAAATTTTGGGCTATGTGTGTTGTATTTTACTACAATAAGAAAAAATGCCAAAAGAAGACTGCCCGGCGGAAACAGAAAGCAAGGAACTTTTCTATATTTTGCCAATATGTTAATGAGAAAATAAGAAGAGAGTGGATGTTTACTCCAGAACTGTTTGGTAACGTAGATGTTAATTATTTGCAGATCTTAGTAATTACTGATGTCTTTTTAAAATTAATTAATTAATTAATTAATTTAAAGATACGGTTTTGCTCTGTCGCCCAAACTGGAGTGCAGTGGCTTGATCACAGCTCACCACAGGCTCAAACTTGTGGACTCTAAGGATCCTTCTACCTCAGCCTTCTAAGTGGCTGGGACCATAGGCATGAGTTAATGCACCCAGCTAATAATTGCTCATGTCTAACGAGGCCCCTCTCTTGCCTGAGGGATTGTGCTTAGGGATTTATGTATACTAAGATAATTTTCAAAATCATTGTATGAGTTACTGTTATCATGGTCATGTTGAGTTTCCGAAAACTAGAGGCTTAGGAAGTTTAAGTCATTTGTCCAAGACCACAAGGTTTGTAAGGGCCAGACCAGCGCCATTTTGTCATTTACTGCATAAGCTCTGTTAAACCGCAGTGCCACTCCCTGCTGCCTCCCCCACACCTGCTGCTCAGCCATTAAGCCGTTGATTGAGACACCTTAGGCAGACAGCTGCCATACCACCATAATAGGAAATGAGTTTCAGTCCCTTGAACAGCTCCCATAATAGGTAATAGGTTTCTACTGAAATTCAGGTATTCTCCTTCAACTACCTAATTAGGCTACA
>CAUYQV010173769.1:0-12203 GCA_963574575.1 Galagoides demidoff | reverse complement strand
CTCAAGCTATCCCCCTGGGTAGAGTGCCATGGCATCACAGCTCAGAGCAACCTCCAACTCCTGGGCTCAAGCGAGTCTCCTCCCTCCGCCTCCCAAGTAGCTGGGACCACAGGCGCCTGCCACAACGCTCGGCCATTTTTTTGGTTGCAGCCATCATTGTTGTTTGGTGGGCCCGGGCTGGGGATTCGAACCCGCCACCTTAGGTGTACGTGGCTGGCGCCTTAGCCAATTGAGCCACAGGCGCCGCCAACAAACAACATCTTGGGATATTATTAAACAACTGTGTGAGTACCCCTATTTCAGGGTTTACATAAATGGCATATAGCCTCAACCCGAACATAGTACAGAGCTACCAATTATTATATCCCCTTATAAGACAAAGACACTATGGTCCACTGTCAGGGAAGCATCTTGGTGTGGGACACAAGTGCCCAGAGATGCCATGCCAGTCCAGGCCTCCATGAGCTCCTTGAGCCTGTGCTGATAAACTAAGAGTATTGGACAGCATACCATCAGGAAAGGAAAGAGCTTTAGAACCAAATAGGCCTGCCTGCATTTGAATCTGGTTTCTTAGCTCTTACTAGCACCAGATCTTCCTCGTCTATAAAATGGAAACAATCATTTCTACTCTGCAGGATAAATGTGAGGATTAAATTAAACTAGACCAACTGTGTAAGTGTCCAGCATGTGGGAAATGCTCATCTGTAACCACAGAAGGTTGGAGGACTTCTCAGATTTGATGAAGCTAACCTTTGAGGTGCATTTTAGTTGGCTTTTGTGATTCAAAGCCTTCCTACATCTGGTTTTTAGAATTGTCTGGGCCTACATTATGTGGACATTTGTATCCCTCCTTCTTTCCGTGCTCCCTTCCCCCAGTTTCTTCATTGCAGTTTGAGTCAAGATGTGAAAGGCTTACTGTTGATAACTCTCCAGTGACAGTGAAAGGGCGAGAGAAAGGAAGAAGAAGGTCCTGGGCTTGGAGAGCTGTCTGACCAGGATTCTGATCAGACAGAGGCACCATCAGCCTTTGGGGAGCTCAAACTAAAGGGTGCTCATTTAAAGAGCCCTCTATTGGGTGGATATAGCCAGGCTTTGGGACCATTGCCATGCTCAGTTACTAGCTGGGGACTGCCCTAGGAAGATTGTAACCTAGACCAAAAACTAAAGTGGATCCCCCAGAAGAACCAGCCACTGGGGGCTGTCAGCTAGTGACACTGCAGCTGGGCAGCAAGTCCTTTCTGAAAGGGGGTCCTAGCTGGGCGTCTCTGTGCTCTGATGTTTCAGGTTAGAACCTATAGGTTTGAAAAAAATCCATGTTTGGGATGAGAGTTTGATTATTCTTTTTTTTTTTAATTGTTTGGGATTCATTGAGGGTATAGAGAAATAGGTTACACTGATTGCATTTGTTAAAGTCCCTCTTATACTTGTATTCTACCTCCCAAGACATGTGCCATACATCTTAACCCCTAACCCCTTCCCTCTTCCCTTCTCCCTGCTACCTCATTCCCCTACGAGTTTGATTATTCTTAAAGGGACATATCTTTCAAACATATGGCTTAGGAAAAAGAAACTTATGTTTGACTTGCAAAATACCAGCAGATCCTTGCCGTGATCACAACTTAAGTGAAGTGTAGCCCATCACCCACAGTTTACATGTTCACACTAGAGTGCCAGTCTCTGTATGGATTATAGCTGGTTTAGATAATGCATTGCTAAAATAGTCAACCTAGCCAAGATAATACCATCCTCCTCAAGCATTCCCTAAGGCATGAAGTCAGTTTCCCTTAATTGTTATATCAGTCCTTATTTCTTTCTAAATCACATTTCTCTCTGTATCTGTTGTGTTGGAAGCTTAAGGAACATTATCCTCCCTTTGCCAGAATCCTGCCTTGGCCACACCAGTATTATGCTCCATACCATTCGACTTGTTTTTTCTGTGAATGCCAACTCAGAACACTTGATGAGGATATCATTCTTTATTTATTGTTTAGAGTATCACCTTTTGATTTTTCCCCCCATCCCATCATGTCCTTCTAAAGGCACAGAACAGAAAGTCTTCTGTTAAAAATAACACATAGATTTGTATGTATGTGTATTTGTGTACGGTGATACAAAAATATAATATGCAAATTGCTTATTAGGAGATGATATAGAAGAAAAGAGTCTATGTCCAATGAAAACAAAAAGAGAAAACACATGAGGCTTAATAAGAAAACTTAACCATACCGTTAAAAGACAAAAGACATGAAGGCTGTGTTGATCAGTTTGATGGAAGTATTTCGGTTTGCATGCGAAAACCCCACACTGTACCCCAGAAGTGCATTAAATGTACATAGTTACCATTCAATAAAATTAAAAAAAAAAGACAAAAGACAATTGGAATAAATGGAAAGACACACAATATTTATTAGACAGGAATGATCATCATTAACAAGGTATCAGTTCTCTGTAAGTTAGTTTATAAATTTAATATAATCTAAATTCAACATAGTTTTTCTTGTAATTAGACAGACTGATTTCTGAAGTTACTTAAAAAAAAAAAGAATTCTAAACATGAGCAATGAGTCCTTATCAGATATTAAAATACTTCATAGAATCTAAATAATTAGTGAGATACAAGGATATAATGAGACAGACCCACGGAACATAGAATAACAGTGTAAATACAGATATAAGAAACTATGGAAATTCAGTTATTTGATAAAGGCAGCACCTCAAATTAGTGTGGGATAAAGATGAACTGTCTACCCACTGGCACTTGATGCATATGCAACCTCTGGAAAAGAACTGAGTTGGGTTTATCTGTCATACCATATGTCAGGTGAAACGCTAAATGAATCTAAGGTAAAGATGTAAACAACAAACCTATAAAAGCCCTAAAAAAACACACAGGGAGTTGCTTTTTATAACCTTGGAGTGAGGAATGCCTTTCTAGTTTTAACTCAAAATCCAGAAGCCAGAAAAGAAAAACATTCATAAAAATTGAATTAAAAAAAATTCTACATGGCCAAAAACCAAAGACAGATGCCAAAATGAGAAAAAAACATTAGCAACCTCTATCGCAAAATGCTGATCTTCCTAGTTGAGAGAACAAAGCAAAGCAGAACTGAAACTGATAAAGAAAGGCTAATCAGTCAATGGGATTTGGGATGAAGCACCGACAGTTCACAGAAGAAATACAAATAGCTGTTATGCATAGAGAAAAATGTTTAATTTTACTTTTACAAGACCTGCAAATTTAAAAAATACACTGAGATTCCATTTTTTGCATGTCTCATATTGGAAAAAATCCAAAATGTTTGATAACACACTCTTTGAAAAACAGCCCCACATGTCTAGGAGGACTACAAAATGGCACCCCCTCAGTAGTGGGGAATTTGGGAATATCTCTCCAGTTATAAATATACATATCCTTTGACTCAGCAATTTTGGAGGGGCATTTACCCCAGAGATATACTTAAACACATGTGAAATGACAATTGTGCAGAGTCATTCATTGTAGTGTTGTTTGAAGTAGCAAAAGATGGAAGTAACCCCAAATTAGTGAGGGAATAAATAACTTAAGGCAGTGACTCCCCAATTTGCTTTCCCATTACAATCACTTGGGACTCTTTGGTTTTTAATATCAAAGATCAAGTTATACCCCAGACTGATTACATCAGTCTTTAGAAGATGGGACATAGTTTTTCTGTTTGAGAACCTCTGAATTAGGGTTTATCCATGCAGTGGAATATTATTTCACTGCTAAAATAGAATGAAGACTTCTTTTTCATTTGCCAACATAGACAGAACTCTAAGATACATTAAGCTTAAAATTAAAAAAAAAAAACTGCACTGAAAGCCAAGTAGGGGAAGGAAGATTCTGTTCTTTGTCCTAAATATATATTTTTAAGGTTTTTTTTTTTTTAAAACCCATGTAAAGTTACTACCTATACCCAAAAAATTTCTGGCAAAAACCAAGTATCTATAGTAATAGGCTTAAGACAGAGGTGGTGTTTATTATTGAAAGTACTAATTTTGTCAGTAATAATTTACTATTTTCCACCATTCATCTGTGTCCATTTGGGATTATCTACGGTTTGACACACAGAACTCGTTACACGGTGGTGGAAGTAGAGGCTGGGGGTTCCTGTTGAGGTGCCCCAGGATTCTCAAGATCCTTGGAACTCCTTGGATCAAGTGAGGCACACAGAGCTTAATTCTGTCTTCCTGAGGACTAGTGTATTTCCCCGTGTGTCACCCTGAGGGTACCTAATGAAGCATACTTTCCTAAATGTCACATCTTCCTTTTGTCTGGGTGTGTTCCTGAGCAGCCTTTTCTGTTGTCTTTAGTGGTACCTAAAGTCAGTGGGGAGTATTTTGTAAGGACCAGGTTCTCCTCTTAGCTATACATCGTACTGGACATGTGGTGGTGAGTACAGCAGATAGAGAGGTTCTACCCGTGCTGGAGCTGGTATGCTATTTGGAGGAGAAGATAGACTACGGGCAGGTAAATGAATAGTCATGCTGTTCATTAGTTATGCTATGTAAGGATGATGGTAGATAAATTTCACAAAGAAATTTGATTAGGCCTGTGTGGTGGCAGTTGGCAGGTAGGTGTGGTGATGGGGGCGTGACATTTGAGTTGGGACCTGTTTGAGAAGGAGTCAGAGGCGTGGAGGCTGCCTTCAGCTTGAAGGCACTGAGAGAGCAGAGAAGGTCTGTGGGGGAGACAGCTGGAAGCAGCACTGCCGCCTCTATCTTCTGGGAGACCAGAACCTATTGGTTCTGCAGACAGCTTGGGACACCACCTAGTAAATATGCCTTTTAGTCCTTGCCTCTTCAGCCAACTCCCTGGCAAGAGAGAAGAGGAGGCAGGGAGGCCTCTCTGAGATGCTCTGGGGAGACAGGGGACTCAGGTGGAGCTTATGGCAAGTATGCCAAGTGGTTTTTAGGCAGAATAGGAATTTGTCAAGTACAGAAGGCAGGAAAAGACATAACTGGCATAGGAAACAGCATACATAAGAGTAACTGCATATGCATAGAGAACCACTAAGAGATGAGCAAGACCTGGGGGCTTGGAGGGGACTGCGGTTAACATGCTAGCTCGGACCCAGGAGTGGGGGTGAAGGTGGGATGGGTTGGAGGAGATGAGAACTCAGTGCTACACGTGTGCAGGATGTCTTCTGTGCATTTTTACTGTGGATCTGTGTATACAGTGGAGATACAGATCAGAATGTAGCATCCTCCTTGCAAGCAGAGTCTGAAATAACAGTGTTGAAAGGGCCATCAGTGACATTAACATAGTGTTACCAAAACAGGTTTCAGAGCAGTTTTGCAGAAGGTGGGGTGGCTGGAGCAAGGGAAGTGGTGGATTACAGTGGCCTCTCCTGGACAGGCAAGGGAAGGCCTAGAAAGCAGAAAGAAGGATCTGAGTGAAGGTTTGTGTGTGGCTCATCCAGGATCTGGGACAGGAACCAACTGGCTGCAGGGAAGGGTGCTTGGAAAGGAGGCAGCTTGAATGGGGGCTGGTGCCAGGCTGGCAGGACCAAAGAGGGGCTGACTCTATTTACCTCAGTTGGTGGAGGCCTTTTACTACATTGACTCCAGCGAATCAGAGTTCTCCTGGGACTGCTTTGGGCAGGCTCAGTGGAAACAGGTAGACACCAAAGGCTAGCGGAGAATTCTAACCAGGGGCAGCTGCAAAGAGGACCCCCAGTGACCTGTCTGCATTATATTGCTTCCTGCAAGGAGCCCTTTGTACTTTTTCTTTATAGTTAAGTTTGGATAGTCCGATACCTGACCAGGGATGACAGTGTGGCTTATTATCAGAATGTTTTAGAGTCAAGGGACACTTAAATAAGTGGAGTTCCCTCTTGGGTCCAGCTTCCTGATTAGCTTCTCCTGCTTTCTCTGTCCTAGAGGTGTGGGATAGTGGGGAGCTGGAGTCTCTGAGGAGGGCGCTTTGTGTAGACCTGAGGCGTTTTTGCATCTGGAGGCAGCCCCAGCTGCTACTTAACTTGGGGACCAGCTGTACCCTGCAAGGTTTGCCCAAGCTGGGGGTCCGGTGAGGATGATGATTCACGTGAGACCAGATGGGTAATTACTGTCCAATGCGGTTATCTTGAGTCAGCTACACCCTGTATAGAACAGGCAGTTTAACTGCTTATTTCTTACCAAATGAGCCTAACAAATACCATTATCTCAGCTTCTTTTCATTTGTACTCCCCAACTTAGACCCCTATGAGAGAGATAACAACTCCAGAAACTTGGAAGGAAAAGGTCTAACGGCGTCTGATTCATCCATGTGCCATTAATGGCGTATTGTGTGAGTAAGGCAACAATTTTTAGTACAGAGATTTAAAACAACTTCTGCAACGACAGAACTAAAAATTAATTTAAGGGGGGAGACAAAAAGGAGAAGAAACTAAATTGGCTATCATTCCCTTTAGAGATCTTTTAAAACCAAAGATGAAGAAGAAGAATCGAATTATGGAAACAAAACCTTTGCGGTTTTCCACAGAACAAAAATGACGTGAAGCTGCAAGTCAGCAGTCCCAGCACAGGGGCTCCAAAGGACGCCCAGTCCTGCTCGCTTTTTTGTGCGCCCCTTCCCCACTCCTCCCTGCATCGGAGACGGCGGGGTTCCTTTTGTCTGGTGTGTGCCCCACCCCGCCCAGAGCGAGGAAGCGGGAGTTGGCACCCCCGCACCCTCCCGCCGCCCCTGGACCAAGGTTGTTTACTACTTTCTACTCTGAATAACACGCCAATCACCAGGGTCCGCCTTCCCCACTGGCCAATCGGCACGTTGGGAAATTCCACCTTTCCGCGGGCCCGGGCGGCGACTGGCTGGCGCGCTTGTCAGTCGAGCGGGCATCCCGCAAGGATGCAGCAGGAGTATTAGGGACACGATCACCAGAGCAGAGGAGGAGTAACCTTCCCAATAAACAAGATGTGGGTTCCCCCCGCCCAAGAAAGTGGGGGTGAGGTGGGGGAGCCGAAACGCAACCCAACCCTTGGGCCCCACTGGAGCGGGCTGAGCGCAGAGTCGCAGAGTCGGGGAATCCCTCCCTCCGCCTCCCGCTCTCCACTGCAGTTGTAAACACATTTCCCTCCATGTCTGTTTTCCCTTCTCTCTAACCGTGGCCATTACGGGGCGGCTGTTTACAAAAACCCTGCAGGGCAGTGATATTCCCTGGCCCCCATCCTTCATTCCCCTCGCCTCCCTGCCTTAATGCGGGTTTTCCCTTTCTCCTCCTCTTGGTAAGCCCAGAGAAGGAGGCTGGGCTATGCTCAGGTTTGTTTTGCTTTCATTGCTCTCCATGTGGGGCAAGTCATGCTTCATCAACATGCACCATTTTCTGTGGATGTCGCCGCCCATCCTTCCTCTTCAAATTACTCAGATGGGCAGATTGATTTTGATTAGTAACACCGCAGCCCAAACAGATGCACACTGGGCGGATTTTTGTTGTTGCTGCTGCTGGTTTGGGTCGCATGAAATGCTATTTTAATTTTACGTTTTCTTCTTAGATTGGTCTTCCCCATTCATAGGTTTGAGATACGTCCCCTTACTTAAAAAAAAAAAAATAGCAGTATTGTGTTGAACCAAATGTTTTTCTACCTTATGTGATCTGAATCAGGTTTCCCATTTCCAGCAGCACAATGTGGTTGTATTCACTGTGATAGGGGCGTAGTGGACATGAATTATTTGCCACAGGGCTGCCTGGAAGATGTGGAGTGGAGTTTGCGTGGCCCGGAGCAGCTCCAGTGTCTGAGGCTTCTCTGAGGCACAGGCTCCAAGCAGGAAGCATAGGCAAAATGGCAAAATACAGCATGTGGCATTCAGCTCAAAAATGCCCTTTCTTAGATGCTGCTCTTCCAACCGATAACCAGTCTTGTTTAGTTTTTCTTTTAAAAGAAAGGAAGAAGAATCTATAAAGATGTCTTATTTGGGATAAGAAAGCCTTGTCAACACAAAAAGGATGATTTTGAGGTTCTGCTTTGCTGAGTGGAGGATAGGCCTCCCTCCTGGGATCTTGAATTGCTTTTTGGTTTGTAGGAATTGCAGGATCATACTGTGAAGCTCCTAATGAGAAAGGAATGAAGCCGGTGCCCCTTCTCAGCCCCTTGGGCCTCTGCACTTTTCAGTAACGGGACACTTGGGAGAATGTATGGGAAATAAAAGGCATGGCTTGTGGTGGCCAGAATTTACAAAAGCAGCTTCCAGACCCACTTAAACCTTAGGAAAACTGTTTTAGGTTAGTTGTGACATCTGGTTTGACACTCTCTTTCTTTTTTTCTCTTCTAGTTGTCTATTTGTACATTTTCCCCCATAAGGAATATGTTTCCAAAGCTATCAAATTAATATATATCATGATATTATTGGTAAAATATGTCCATCTTTTGCTTCATAATTTGTGCGGAATGTCCTTGTGTGTCATGTGACTGCAGGTTAACTGGAGGGCCAGAGCTGGGGCAGGGTTCTGCCTCAGGGCCACAAAGTTCCTGGCATCATTACATCACCCTAGGAAGTTACAGCTGAGCAAGTGACTGAAGGTGGAAAGACCATAACGAAATGTGCTATCATGATACGTTCTCCAGCTTCTGTCCCATATTAGCTATTCTACTTGAACCAAATGATTTTACCTCTTGATCTTCACTGTCCCCTCCTGAAATTGAGAACAGTGATGTCTATTCAAGGTTGTGGGACTCAGTGAAATACCTTAGGTAGGGTGCCTGCCACTCTGCTGGGCCCACAGAGATACCTAAAGCTGGGACTTTCCCTTCTCTCTGGTAAATTATCTCCCCTGTTCTTTCTTCGGTGGCCCTTAATATGAGCCTCCTACTTATGCAGGGTAGCATGGTGAACTCATCTTTTACTGGGTTTCTGTATCACTCCTTTCTGGCTGGGTCAGCCTGTTCATTTTTCCATGCCAGCAGCCTCGGAGTGCCAGTAAGTCACGTCTGAACAACCAAAGCATGTTTCCCTGCTGGAGAATGCCAGGTGGGTCTGGGAATGAAGCAGATTTCTCTTGTTCAAAGAAGTGGGGAAAACAGGAAAGCCCCGGGTGCTCTGCTCTTAGTGACTTCAGTTTTTAATCATACACAGTGAACCTTCCAAAATCACTATTTTAATCTTCACCTTAGTGTTTTGGCCCCACTCCCTCCTTTCCCTGCATGAGGTAGTACAGGTTCCCTGGCCTGGGTTTGAGTTCTGGGTGATCTGACTTTAGCGTGCTCTGCTCCCATTCCCCAGTTCCGGAACAGCCTTCCCTGTGGCAGGCCACCTGTACCCTCTTTTTCTTATCAGTCTTGGGTCACTGATGCTGTCTTTTGATGTGCTCTTTCAGGGTCTTCTGATCATCTTTTCTTCCTCTGGGGGAGGGAGGTGTGTTCCCTGGTCAAGGGGAAGGCAGTCTCACTTAGTGGCACCCAGGCTGTGGAGCCCTGCATGTCTGACTCTACTTCATCACACTCAGCATGGTGTGGGCACCTCAAACATGGAAGTGACTCCCACCCCCTCCTCACACACAGAGTTCACGTTTCTTCATCTGAAGAAAGGGGTGATAATACCTTTTCCTTGGGGGAGCTGTGAGGATTAACAGTGCCTGGCTCCAAGTTTTGAGCCTTGCAGGCACTCAGGAAGTGTTGAATTGTTATAAGCATTGTTTTTTATGATCTGTAGATGGAGATGTTATCTATTGTATAAGATTACCAAGAGAATAATTGAGCATTATCCAAAATCACTTGTTAGGGACTCAATTCATGTTCACTTACCTTTACCCCATAAGGACAGATGTCCTTTATTATACTTTTGTACTCCCCAGGTGGCAAGCCCTTGATATAGCAATTCAACAAAAAATTTGCTCTTTATATGTATACATTTAGGACCTGTTGCTTTGTTACTAGTGATTTTTATGATAGGCACAGTGACTCACATCTGTAATCTTAGCACTCTGGGAAGCTAAGGTGGGAAGGTTGCTTGAGCTTAGGAGTTTGAGGCCAGACCGAGCAAAGTGAGACCTCATCTCTACTAAAAAAATAGAAAACTTAACCAGGCGTTGTTGTGGGCACCTGTAATCCCAGCTGGTTGGGAGGCTGAAGCAAGAACACCACTGGAGCCCAGGAGTTTGAGGTTGCTGTGAGCTACGTTAAGGCCATGGCACTCTATCCCAGGTAACAGAGCAAGACTGTCTCAAAAAACCCCAAAACAACAAAAAAGTGATTTTTATGAAAACGAATGGTTATAAGTCAAATTTTTAGAAACCCTAATCTTTGGGAATTCAGCCAAACAGGAAAATTTGAGCACCTTGAAGGCGTAATTGTCTTAACCCATACCTGGAAACAACAGATCCTTGCTAAATCATTGTTGTGTGTTTTAAAAATAGTAAGGGCAAAAATAAAATAAAATAGGTTAGTGGATTGATGTTCTGAATAGGGAGAAAAATGATAATATGTGTAGTGCTTCCAGCTCATCTCAGCACCATGCAGGTTCAGTTTGCAGAAGCAGGCCAGTCCCTAAACCAGGATGACATGAAGGCTGTGACTGTTGCGCAAAGCATGAAGCTGCTGTGCAGGGTCACAGTGATTCCCCTTGTCAGTGCTTAGAGGGAGGTGGGTGGTGCTGAGTTTTTCTGTAGACGCCACCTTGCCCAAGGCCTAGGTATTAGGACTATTGAATTTATGTATCAAACTTACAGGGATGGCTCGGTGCCTGTGGCTCAAGCAGCTAAGGCGCCAGCCACATACACCTGAGCTGGAGGGTTCCAGTGCAGCCCGGGCCCCCCAAACAACAGTGATGGCTGCAACCAAAAAATAGCTGGTCGTTGTGGTGGGCACCTGTAATCTCAGCTACTAGGGAGGTGGAGGCAGGGGAATCGCAGGAGGCCAGGAGTTGGAGGTTGCTGTGACCTGTGATGCCACGGCACTATTCAGGGTGACAGCTTGAGGCTCTGTCTCAAAAAAAAAAAAAAAAATTTGTGATGATGTCTGCAGGGCAGGTGCCCAGCTAAGCTTAGGGGCTACAAAGATGCAAAGCTGTGTCCCTCCTTAAAGGAGAGCCATTGGAGCCTTTTTGACTCAAGCAGGAATTGTCCAGCCACGCAATATGAGGAGCTTTCTGTAGTCACATGTCTTGGGCATGCCACTCAATTCCCCCTAAGCCTTGGTTTCCTTTTCCTTGTAGCAGAGAGGAAATCAGGATGAAGGGGAAGTAAAATGCTTAGCATTGGGCTTAGCTTTTAACTGTACAATAAGTGTTAGCTCTTAGATTACTGTGACATGGTTGCCTTTTGGAAGGAGCCCTTGCTCAGTGTGGAAGATATTGAACTGTAGCGTGCATACTTGCATGAATCAGTTGGCTGAGTTATTTTAAGTTTGCATTTGAAAATAAAGGGAGGGTTGCTATCCAAATATAAAGAATTGGATCCAGGCTCTAAAAGGATGTTTGCTGTTCTTGAGCAAAATACCATTCTTCTTAAGTTTCATTCAATCATTCCACAAAAATCTAAGCATCTGTTTTTTCCCAGGCACTGTGCTTATAATGGGTGTGGAGCAGCAAGCAGAATGCTTGGTTTCTGCTCCCACAGAGCTAACTGGTGGTCAGGAAATGTAGGCAGTCAACAAATGTAAAAGCGATGGGCATGAGGGGAAAAGCCTTGGGTGCCACTGGCTATATTTTTAATATTTAAATGTTAACCTGGGAAGGTTTTTCCATCTAAAAATAATGATTTACTCCGTCTCCTGCAAATAGCTCCTTTCTCTCCATAGGCAAAGGAATCCTGTGCAACTTTAGGATAAGAGGTTCTATTGTGAGGGAAAACAGGCATTTTACAAGCAAATGTACAACTGGAGATGGTGCTGAGGAGACAGTATATATTGGGTGTTTGCCTTGGCTTGTGCATTGAAGTTGCTTAGGGAAAGTACTTGTATGCAAGCAGAAAGGCATTACCTTAAAGAACCAACTATAGGCTCGGCGCCTGTGGCTCATTCGGCTAAAGCGCCAGCCATGTACACCTAAGGTGGCGGGTTCAAATCCCCAGCCCGGGTTCGAATCCCCAGCCCGGGCCCGCCAAACAACAATAATGGCTGCAACCAAAAAAGGGCTGGGCGTTGTGGCGGGCGCCTGTGGTCCCAGCTACTTGGGAGGCGGAGGCAGGAGACTCGCTTGAGCCCAGGAGTTGGAGGTTGCTATGAGCTGTGATGCCATGGCACTCTACCCAGGG